>JASDQU010010413.1:154744-165987 GCA_032191745.1 Picea mariana | reverse complement strand
GGATAATAAAAATGACGAAGTATATGGATTAATCGGAATGTCTATCTCCAACCCAATTTCACCTTCAAGGAATTGAGACCCTAGATGCAGCATGGAAAAAGTTGGATACAGGGTTTGATAAACACAATGATATTCAAGCCCACCAACTCAAAAAACAATTGATTTCCTTAAACCCAATGATTTCTCTTGCATTGAAGAATTTCTATATAAGTTCAAAACACTGACTTTTACTTGTAGAATGTAAGATAATCAAGATAGATGACCAACTTATATATGTTATTCTTGTTAATCTTGGCACAACCTATTTTGTTTTTGTCTCTATTTTTCACTCCACTAGAGAAGCTCTTATCAGTCAAGAGGATACTTACAAAATGCCCTCTCTCGAAGCTTTGTGTGGTTCTTTAATTAGAGAACAAGATAAACTCTTGCATCTTCGAGTGATTAGCACTTGAGGTACATCTAACAAAGCTTTGGTGGCACAAAAGAAGAATAAATCCAAACATCTGAAAAAGAAAAATCCTCTCAACAAAAAACAAAACAAGGGTCCAAAACTCTCTCAACCAACTTCTACTCCTAATGGTGATAAAGGAACAAAATAAAAAAGAAAAAAGATTGAGAGATATTGTAATTTTCTTGAGCAAGATGGTTATTTGGAGTCTAATTTTAACACAATGGGGCAATCTTCCAGGGAATGATCTCATACTCTACATATACTAGTACAATATTTAAAATTGGTCCTATCTTTACATGGGCAGTCTGGACTGATGTGATCTTACTTGTAGCAAATGAAGTAGTATTTCTTCCTAGATCCTCCTCGATCATGTACTCCATAGTTTTCATGTCGACCATGGTAGCCTCCCTGATATCCACCTTGAACTTGGTATCCTCCATTGCCTCCTCTTCCCAACTGGGCTTGGTTTTTCCCTATCACTTGCATATGATAGATTGTTTGATAATTAGGTTTATTCGAAAAATTGTGTTGGCATTCTACTATGTTAGTTCTTCACTTACAGAACACCATTTAGGTTTGGCATTTTTAAAATTATGTAGGTAGTCTTTCGTGGTGTAATTTGTTATGATTTGATAGATTTCACAACAATATTCGATCTACACTACTCTGACATCTAAACCTATGTTATTTTCTTCCTGATGTTTGCAATATTTTTTTGTATTCTCTTCATTCAAACAAAAAATGCACCACAACTCACTTTTTCTTACGGAAAGATATTGCAATTACTTTTATATCATTTCAAGTTTTTCTTTAACTGTCTTATCCAATGAAGGTGTAGTCCAATTGTCATTCGATTCAATATGTTGGGATTTTTTAAGGACATCTTCACACAAGTGTATCTCATGCATTTTTAGCAGTACCCTTATTCTTTGGAGTAACCTTGCAACAAAAAATTGTACAAGTAATTCTTTGTTGATAGTGTATGGGATTTAACTACCAAGTCAAAGCTCTCTCTCTAAAGGCGGTCTCCAGCTGTGCAATATTGGATGCTTCGTCCATGAGGCTCTTCACATACCATATAGCTTCACATGTAAACCAATGTTGTTTTGCATCATCTCTTCCCATCTCGTGAAATGTGAGAAGCCTCATAGTTGAATCTTGGTTTGTCATACCCATTTTGACACCTTGTCTTCATGACTTGCTACTACTTGTTGTTGTTGATATCGATGTTCCTCCTTGCGAAGTATTGTTCACTTTGATTTCCACTCCACTTGTCTCTTTTGACGTTTCTTCTACTACTACTCTGACTTCTACTCCTCTTACATTTGCTTCTCTTACCTTTGGACTTGCTTTGGATTCTTCTTCTTGATGACAAATGCATAAGGGGGGTGGTTCAAAGAAGGGGTTCTTCCATACTTTCTCATCATATTCAGTGAAGGATCCCAAAGATCTTCCTACCTGTAGTCGTGCAAGCCCACTCACAATTGCTAGGGCCTCTTCCCCTTCTCGGAGGGGCCATCGCAATCTTATGTTGCGTTGGCATTGTTACTAAGGTACCAAATGTAATATAATAAAGAAAAACATAAATATTGCAACAACTACCAGCGAAACAATAAAATATAGAGAATAACAACACCAACAATGATACCTTTATTGACAGAAATCCAAGTTCACTTGCCTCTTTGAGGGGGAAACCTTTAGCAGAGCAGAGCTCCATTATAATAATTCTCAAGACAAGACTCTCCCATGCCTTCTACTCTTGTTTATACTAATTCTATTTTCTAAAGAACATTCTAGAGGAAGATCTTTCTAGAAGCGGAAGCTTCTATTAAGTCTTCTTACATTAGACTTGTTCACATTATTATATAGGCCTTATTTACTAATGTTGGCCTTTATTACACATAAAACATAGTATTCTACCTATGTGAGGGATTAGGGAGGTTAGGTCCTTAACATGCCCTACCCCTTGAAAAAAAACCTTGTTCTCAAGGCTCGAGATAAGGAAATTGTTGCAGAATGATAGTTGCCTCCCAGGTGGCATCTTCTGGTTGTGTATCCTTCCACTGAACTAAAAATTCCTTGATGATGTGCTGACAAAGACGACACTCACGCTAGTCCAGAACTACTTGTGGCTACAACCAAATCGATTCTTCTTCATCCAACTCATGGAGACTGGTTTGAGTCTGGCACTTAGTTTCAATCAATTTCTTTAAGCATGAGACATGAAAAATATGATGGAGCTTAGAGTGACTGGGAACAACTAACTGGTATGCCATGGGCCCCACTCGCTTGAGAATTGTATAAGGACCATAGAAATTGGGGGCAAGTTTTTGATAGTCTGCAACTTTTAGTGATGTTTACTTATCAGGTTGCAGACGAAGAAACACCTTGTCCTCTTCGGCAAATTGACATTCTGAACAACCTTGATCTACTTGTTGCTTCATGTGATTTTGTGCCATGGACAAATTTTATTTGAGGGTACGGAGAATGGCCACATAGACTATAAGAGTGTTGTCAACCTCCTGAACCTTGGAAACACCTGGCATGTATGAGAGAACCAATGGTGGATTTTTCCCATAAACCACTTCAAAGGGATTCATGCAAGTGACGATATAGTAAGATGTGTTGTACCATCATTTAGTGAGGGGTGACCATTGGGCCCACTGAGTTTTTCATTTGGAGGCGAAACATTGCAAATATGTTTCCAAACACTTGTTAACTGCTTCAGTCTATCCATCAGTCTGGGGATGATAGGCAGTACTGAGATGCAATTGGGTTCCTTGCAGTCTGACCAATTCTTGCCACAAATTGTTGGTGAAAGTTGGCTCACGATCGAACAAAATAGAATGAGGCATGCCATGGAGTTTGAAGATATTATCCATAACAATTTGAGCCATTGTAGATGATGTGAACGGGTGTCGAAGAGCACATAAATGATCGTATTTAGAAAGATGATCGACTACCACCATGATGACTGGCCTATTTCCTGATTTAGGTAAGCCAACAATGAATTCCATAGAAATATCCTTCCAAATAATAGGTGGAATTGGGAGCAATTGGAGTGTGCATGGAGCTTTGACTGATTTGTCCTTATTGTATTGACATATAACATTCAATCACAAAGGTGCAGATGTCCTATTTCATGCCTTCCTAGAAAAAAGAGCATTTGACTCATTCATAGGTTTTGGTAAATCTTGATTGTTGAGTTGTAGGGGAAGCTTGAATCTCAAATAACACAGTGGATTTAAGGTTCGATTGTTTGCTTAAATACATGTGACTGTTATAGCGAAGCTCTTCATTATGCTAAGAGTATCTTGGAGAAACTTGAGAGTCTTGTTGCAATTGTTGGATCAGGATAGAAAGTTTGGGGTCTTAGAACCATTCATAGCGAACGACTTGAAGCCAATATGCAACAATGAAAGAGAGGGAAAAGAGGGACCCTTTGTCTTCATATTTCTTGGAAAGAGCATTGGCAACCATATTTTCTTTGACCTTCTTATAAATGATCTCATAATCATATCCAAACAACTTGGTCACCCATTTTTGTTGCTCCAGGGATGAAATTCTTTGTTCCAAAAAATACTTGAGGCTACGATGATCAGTTTTAATTTGGAAGCATTGTCCCAATAGATAAGGACACCAGTGATCCACTGCATGTAGAATAGACAACATTTCATTTCCATAGGTTGATTAGCCCAAATGTCGCTCCAAAATTTGTTTTCTACCAAAATCCAAAGATATGTCATCTTGCATGAGGACTACCCCAATTCCTTTCCCTAAAGCATCACATTCCAAGGCAAAAGTCTTGGTGAAGTTTGGTAGTGTTAGGACAAGAGTGATGCACATAGCCTCTTTCAAGGCATGGAAGCATTGATCAACTACTAGAGTCCAACTGGAAGCATTATTTTTAAGGAGTGTAGTGAGAGGGGCTGCAATTTTGGCATAATTTTGAACAAGCTTTTGATAATGGATTATTAAACCCAGGAAACCATGCAAACATTTAAGCATTTTAGGGTGAGGCCAGTCCTGCACAGCTTCAATTTTCTTAGGATCCACTCGTACACCATCCTTGCCAACAATATGACCTAGGGACTCAACTTTAGAGGCTCCAAAAGCACATTTAAACAGTTTGAGAAAAAAATTGTGCTTAGATAGTAGATGTAGAATTTGATTCACATGGGCGAGATGAGCTTGCCAAGTATTACTATAAATGAGAATATCATCAAAGAAAAATAAGATGAAAGGATGGAGGAAAGGATGGAATACATGATTCATGAGACTTTGAAAAGTGGAGGAGGCATTATATAGTCCAAAGGGCATTACCAAGAACTCATAGTGACCCTCATGCATTTGAAAGGCAGTCTTTGGAATGTCTTCTTCTTTCATATGTATCTGGTGGTAGCCAAAACAAAGATCAAGTTTGGTAAAGTATTGAGCACCACTCAATTTATCCAAAATGTCATCAATGACAGGAATGGGAAAATTGTCTTTAATGGTGAGTTTGTTGAGGGTGCGAAAATCAAGACACATGCACAAAGTGTCTTCTTTCTTTAGTACCATGACTACAGGGGAAGAATAGGGGTTGGTACTAGGACAAATAACACTCACTTCTAGCAACTCTTGAACAATTTTCTCAATTTCATTTTTCTAGGCAAAGGGGTGACAATAAGGGTGAACATTGAGAGGAAGATTGCCCAACACTAGAGGAATGGAATGATCATGGACACCGCGGGAAGGGGGAAGTCCATGGGGAGTTTGGAAAATAGATTAGTGTTGGGGGAGTATAGCTTGGAGGTCGGGATGCACAAAGGGTGTCTCAACTGCTTGAATGGAATGGAGTTGGGAAATAATTCCATAATGACCTTTTTTTAGTAGATTTTCTATGCGATGGGAACTGATGATCTCAAGGGAGCTTGTCATGATGCCTTTGAACTTATACTACTATCCCTCATGTTGGAATTTCATGGTTAAGGCCTTAAAATCCTCGATGATAGGGCCGAGAATGGGTAACCATTCAACACCAAGCATAATGTCACAACCACCCATGTCGATAACAAACATATGAGATTTCAGGTGGTACTAATCGATAAGTAGGCACATATTTTCACAACTTCCCCCACATTGCATGGAACTACCATTAGAAATCATGATCTGAAAATTGTTGATTGCATGAATATAGCAATTGATTTATTGGGCAATATGGCGATGAATAAAATTGTGGGTGTTGACATTGTCAACTAGGATGATGACTTTCCTATGCTTAATGTAGCCAATTAACTTAAGGGTTTGGGGAGAATACAAGCTAGTAAGGGCATTCAATCAAATCAACGGTTCATCTTCTGGAGGATGAGAGGGTGGAGTAGGATCATATGCTTAGGTTATTTCTTCAACAGGGGAAATATCAACCTCCTTATATGAAACATCCTCAGAAATGGCCATTAAAAACTTATGTTCTTTACAATTGAGCTTGAAAAATATTTATCATCACAATTATTGCAAAGGCCCTTGAGTTGGCGTTCAACCATTTATGCCCTAGTTAATTTTTGGATCTTGAGAGGAGTGGCCTGGGAGGCAGTATTTGGGGGTCTAGGGCGAGGAATAAAAGAGGGTTTTTTGTTCTGGGAAGAGACGACATGTTGTGCTTCCTTGGCGCGTCTAGTAGCTTCAAACCAAGTTTAGGTGCAAATCATGAAGACTTGGGATTGGGTTTCATCTTTTATGCCACTGATAAATAATTCCATGAATAAGGCATTTGACATTCCCTCCATTCTAAAAGCCAAGTGCTCAAAAGCAACAATAAAGTCTTCCATTGTGCCAAACTGTTTTAAATTGGTCAAACAACACAAATGGTGTGTGTTGGTGACAAGGTGGTCATAAAGTTTGGCCACAAACTATGTCTAAGCAACATAACTTTAGTGTGAAGCTTTACACCATTGCCACCATTGCTAACATTCAGGATCTAGATAGAGGAGACCTTAACGAAGTTTGGCCAAGTCATCAATGATGCCATGCAAAGAGAAATAATGTTCCATTTGAGTGACCCAGCTCGTGGGATCTTAGCCATCAAATTTGTTCACCTTGACTCTAGAAAGATGCAGTTTTCCTTTGATCTAGATGGATATTAGTTTCCACCCAACTATTCCACTGGCTCAAAGAAAAGTTTTCCATTTTGGCAGTTTTTTACAATTTTTCAGGTCCCAAACTTCTAGGGTTGTTTTGAGGCACTAAACGACATTTTTTGGAATTTTTGGAGGGCAGGGGTTAAAAAAGGCATGCCCTAACCCTTGGAAGAAGTTGTACTCCTCGACTATACCTTTTTGATGAGGTATCGAACGCCCCAAGAAAATATCATATGCAAAAGTTACGCCCTCGAGAAGTTGACGTATCAACTACCCCCATCGAGGCCCACAAACCTTTTGGTGTTTCTTCTTCTGGGGTTAGGGTTTTGGATGTTTAGGGTTTCATCGTTTATGATTTAGGTTAAAAATGCCTTTGAAGCCTCATTGTAAACATATTCTTGTGAATGATCGTAGTCGTCACATCTCTTCTCATAGATAAGCTACCACCATTCTAGCAAGTTTATTTCACTCTGTATTTTTACATTTCCTATACATTTCTTTCATTAATAGAAATTGTGTATTACTATATCTATGCATTTCTTGCAATATCTCTATATATATCCTTATTATATCTCCACCTTCATTTCATTCTCAAAATAATGTGGATCGGTGGTATCAAAGCAAGTTTCTCCTTGTTGTTTCTTAGTGCATGTCCCCAATGAGGTCATGATATAGAGAGTTCGGTCTCGAGCTAGTTTCTCTTGAGGAAAACCGTTGCCAGCTCAAGTGGCCTCCCATGGAGGAAGAAAAGAGAGATGAGGGATTAGGAGATTCTATTAATATGTTGCTTGAGGAATTCCTCACGCGATAGAGGGATGAAATGATGGAAAAAATTTCCCAAATCCTTCGACGACTGTTGATAATAGTAGACACGTCTTCATCAAGCAGCCACTTTGGAGGCACCACCCCTTTCAAGGTACAAGTTAATTTTGATATTTTTGTGTTTTAAGGTTAGATAGATGCAAATGCTTTGGAAAAATGGTTAAATATGCTAGAAGGTTATTTCTATGTCCATAATTTTTCCAACAAGGAAAATATCACCTTTGCGCTCCTTAAGGGTATCCCCCATGTCAAAAATTGGTGGGAAACTTACTGTGAGAAAAATTCCATAAAGGAGTCTGGAATGTTTCAAGGCCGAACCCACTTGGGATTTTTTTATGGATGTGGTTAAGGAACAATATTACCCTATTGGAAACTATGATGATCAGTACATGAGATGGACCACACTGCATCAAGAGTGGGAACAAACAGTGTCGGAGTTCACAAATACCTTCCATACCTTGTTCCCCAAGCTGGGTATCAAAGACTCTGAGCAACATCTGGTTCTAAAATACTGTGGGGTGCTACATAGGTACATCCAAACCGAAATGGATTTTCTGGACATCTCATCACTGGGAGCCACTTATCAATATGTTGTCAAAATCGAGAAGAAATTTAAGTAGCGTAATAAGCAGGAGTTCGGGTATGAAAATACGCAACAAGAAAAGTATGGTAAAGATGACCCCGAATCACAAAAAAAACAACCTTAATACAACCATTCCAAGCCACAAGAAAAGAAGGGTAATGGGAAGAGAGAGAAGGACATTAGAAAGTGGTGTGACTTCCTCAAAATCCCTTGGCACAACACCGATGAATGTCGCTCAAAACAGTCATTGGTGGTCGAGCTCAAACAAAAAGGGTCAAGCCCTGACTCAAAATCTAATTCAGAAAACAATAAAAGGAGACAATTCATCGATGTATTACTTCTACCATCACGACCACAACAATCCAACCAGAATAACTAGATGATCCCGAGGAGGGGAAGCGCCTCTTCCATTCACAGATGTGGGTGAATGGGACCCCACTGCATTTCATTATTGATAGCAGAAGCTAAAAGAACCTCATCTTAGAAGAGGTCATCAAGCAGTTGGATTTTTTGACAAAACCACAGCCGCAGCCATATAACATCACGTGGCTTCGCCAAGGACGAGATCTCTGCGTCAGCCAGCAGTGTCACTTGTCCTACGACATCAAGCCCTTCAAGGATGAGGTATTGTGTGTTATTTCCCCACTAGAAGTCTGTGATGTTATTTTAGGCTAGCCATATACATGGAAGCGTCATGTTTTTTATGATTCCTGAATCCATAGTGTCATTGTTACTTTTGAGGGTCAACTCTACAAGATACTAGAGGTAGTTCTGACTACTGTCCTGAAAAAACAGTGCCACAAAGTAATCTCTCATACTACAAAGTTTTCCTTCTTCACAATCCAGTCAGATGGTGAACATAAGGTTACTGTGACCACTATAGCCTCATTCCAAGACATTTCTATCCAACAGAAACAGGTCCACAAGATTGTAGAAGAGCGCATATATATTCTTACTTCACTTACGTGTGTGCCTCCACACTGCTCAATCAAGCAAAGTTATAACAAATCCCTTCATACTCTTCATGTTGCACCTTCACCGACAGAGTCCTCCCACACTCTGGAAGATCATACATCTATATTGGTTGAACGGATCTAACCCCTCCAACAACTAGTTCATGACAACCTTCAACAAGCTAAGCAAGACAATTTCTTCAGCAAGGCAAGCAACTCACGAAGGTTCAGATTCAACAAAAGCTTCCCCATCTCCCACGGGAACTTGATGTAATGGGGACCATTGCTTCCTAAGGGGGGATGAATGATATAGATGGATATTGGTGGCCACCCACCTATTCCACTGGATCAAAAAACAATTTTTCATTTTGGCAGTTTTTTACATTTTTTTGGGTCCCAAACTTCTAGGGTCGTTTTGAGGCCCTAAATGACATTTTTTTGGAATTTTGGGGGGCCAACAAGTCAAAATGCTATGCCTTGATCCCCTATAGAAGTTTTACTGCTTGAATATACCTTTCTAAAGAAGTATCGAATGCCCCAAACAAAGATCATATGAAAAAGTTACACCCTTGGGAAGTTGACGTATCAACTACCCCCATCGAGGCCTACAAACCTTTTGGCGTTTCATCTTTCGAGGTTAGGGTTTTGGATGTTTAGGGTTTTGTCATTTATGCTTTATGTTAAAAAGGCCTTTGAAGCCTCATTGTAAACATATTCTTATGAATGAGCGTAGTCGTCACATCTCTTCTCAGAGATAAGTTGCCACCATTCTAGCGAGTTTATTTCACTATGTATTTTTACGGTTCCTGTACATTTCTTTCATTAATAGAAATTGTGTATTACTGTATCTCTATGTTTCTTGCAATATCTCTATATATTTCCTTGTTATATCTCTGCCTTCATTTTGTTCTCGAAATAATCTAAATGAACATCGAAAGTGGTTGGATTGAAAGGGCATGGAATTGAAGGATTCAATGTCGTCTGGGTTACAAGGTGGTGCAGAAGGGAGATGATCTTGAGATTGGGTAAACATTGTTGTCAGTTTTTTCATTGCTACTAGAAGTTCTTTTAGATCGACGAGCTAAGCATTAATGGTGTCAAGTTGGTGGAGTCGAGAATTGATGGAAGCAACGTTGGAATTAAGGCCAAAGATATCTTTCTTGGTTTGCTTATTGGCTTTGTCCAAGGCAGTGATGCGACTATAAAAGTCTTGGTTGTGGGTGTGGACCATTAGGGAGTGAATGGGGTTATTGGGTCCACACATAAGAATGGGTTACTAGCAAAGGGTACCACGACGATAAGTGCAAAGAGAGGAAGTTAATGGGATATGTGCCAAATAAGGGTGTCGAGAAGGGTGGGTGGGTCCACAGAAAAAAAGGCTTATAAGTGATGGGTACCACTACGATCAAGACAGAGAGAGGAATCCAATAGGATAGGCCCCAAATAAGAGTTTTGGTAGGACCACTATACTTTTTTTTTAAACTCGTGGAGTTATACTCCAGCCTAAAGAATATTGTAGTGATGAAATGCCCAAATTGTTAACAAGGAAAATTATGTAGGAATTTCACAACCAGGATGCAGGAGGCAGCGTTGCGTGGTGAGATAACCCTTCTGTTCCTTTTTCTATTATGTCATGTTCACGAGGGTTAGGGTTTCTAGGGTTCCTATAGACAAGGGTTTTCCCCAAACTATATCTCTCTAATGTACATGTGGGGTCGAACAATAACACTCGATCCAACATCTCATGGCACCAACGAAGGAGCTCAATTGTACCCTTAGCCACAATACCCGATTACCCAGGTACTAGAGAGTGTCTTCTCAAGTGTTAATTTTCTAGGTGTCATGATAGAAGTCAGGTGGTCAATCGATTGATCTAAAGTTGGTTTCAGGAGACCTAGGGGGCTCCCGATATACTTGATAGTACGTGGGAGTGATGGTTGTGTACATATTTTGTCTTAAGCAGTATTAATCGAAGGGGTACCAACAAGGGTTACAGAGGTTTCCAACAAGGTGAAACGTTCGTTCCAAGTAACCTCGTGAAACCGTCTATATTTCCAGCATGTAGCCTTCTCCAACCGCAATTTTACCCATTGAATGACAGATATTTGTGTCTTAAAGACGTCGACAATACACGTCTCTACCCTGGAAAAACAATTCCCACAGTTTTTGTATAGGAGAGATTCGATACCACTTGTAAGGTACCAGATGCAATATAATAAACAAAAACATAAATATTGCAACAATTACTAGTGGAACAACAAAATATAGAGGACAATGATACCAATAAGGATACATTTATTGATAGAAATACAAGT
>JASDQU010010413.1:121466-137541 GCA_032191745.1 Picea mariana | reverse complement strand
ATATAGTATTAAAGAGAATATTGTTGGACCTCCAAATCATCTATTAGTTCTTACTTGGGTTCAAAATTAACCATCTAGGGTATCTTGTACAATTCAACTCTTTTATGTTCACTTGTTTCCTTTTTCTTTTAGATTGTTGATGACATATTAGTATACTTTTTCTTCCTCTGTCAAGAAGAGGCATTGCCAAATAGTAGATATAGTTGAGATCTAAGACACAAATATCATGAGAAACTTCTTCAAATCTCTCCCAAATGCAAAATCGTGTATAACAACAAATATCGGTTGATTTCAAATCTAAGAGCATAAGCAACATCGTGAAATAATTGTTCAGACAAATGATATTTGAGAGACATCAATTGTCTACCCATACAAGCTATCAAGAGAATTTTTAGTCAGATAATTGAATTCATGTCATGAACTTTCCTTATATCTACCAAATGAAATCATCTTTTCTAAATAATTGTTGTTGTTGAGATAAGTGTAAAGTGTCAAATTGCAATTAAAACTTCAACAAGAGCGCATGAAAATGGCACCAAAGCCAAGGAGCACAAGATCTAATATAGTACTAAAGAGAACATCGCTATACCTTCAAATCATCCATTGGTTCTTACATATGTTCAAAATTAACCATCTTGGGTATCTTGTACAGTTCAACCCATATTTTTCCAGGTTACATTGCCTAGGAAAAATCCCCAAGTACTCCCCCTCATTTCGAGGATGGTACCCAGGGTAAACCCTAGAATATTCATGGCACAAGGCCAATCAATAACAAGGCTTGAAGCCATTACAACAATATACTCCTTAAGAGCTCAACATGCCAATTGTGGAAATTGAACCTGGTGGGGATGATAACAATAATTCCTCCCAACCACCCAAGCTAAACCCAATTGGCAATACAATTCAACCCTTTTATGCTCACTTGTTTTCTTTTACTTTTGGACTATTATTGACATATTAGTATGTTTTTTCTTCTTTTGGTGGGAAGAGGCATTGCTAGATAGCAGATATAGCTAAGATCTAAGATGTGCATACCATAAGAAACTTTTTCAAATCTCTCCTAGGTGCAACAACATGTATAACAACAAACAATTGGTTGATTTCAAATTTGAGAGTAGAAGCAACATCCTAAAATAATTGTTCATAAAATGGTATTCAAGGGATACGCGTCGGTTTTCTACCCACGTAAATTATCAAAAGAATTTTTAGCCAGACAATTCAATTCATGTCACGAATTTTTCTTATATCTACCAAATGAGATCATATTTTTATGAATAACTATTATTGTTGAGATAAGTGTTAAGTGTCAAACTACAATAAAACTTTTTTTGAGTGAATATTTTCACAGTTTAATCCAGAAAGCTAACCAACAATACAATTAAAATTTCAAGAGGAGCGCATGAAAATGGCACCAAGGCCAAGGAGTACAAGAACTTACTTGTTTTGTGGTAAATAAAGTAAAAATATGTGTATTATGTCAAGTCAATAGACCATAACCAAGCCAAGCTATGTGAGGAGGAAGGGAGTTTATTGTGCACACTATACATGCATGCATGGTGACACATTGTTGATTTATTTGTTGAGAAAATAAACCAAATGCATCATGTTAAAATCAATCCCTTTAGAGCCACCCGCAAAGGGCTTAGGCCATGTGAAGTATTGGGGCTTGAGAGAAGGTGGTTAGCACATGGAAAGGCATGTGAAAACTCCCTTTCATATGGTGTTCCATAGGCGAGGTGTATTTACGCACACATCATTTCATTCTAAGTGCCCACAACCTCTGTATGCATCCCTGAATGAGCACATCTTAGTACGGTCTTGGAAAATTGCATTTGCACTTGAAAATTTTGTGTATAGATTTGGAGCAGGACTCAAAGTGGAGCTCGCAAACTAAACTGGGAGTATTAGTCTAGGTGATGGGTGCAGGGTTTACCATTTCTGTATGCATAGTAATCATCAGAATCCATTATTACAAGCACTACAAAACTTGAAGCAACATAATATCAAACAGAACAGATATCTATCAAGCTCAAGGAACTCATCCATTATATATTGAAGAAGGAACATGGAAGATGATAACATTTGGGCACTTGGGTTTCACAGTGGAAGACATTTTGTAATCCATGAAGAGCACAAACATAACAAAAAACTGACCGCTTTCCATTGTATACAAAGTGAAGATACTTGGAGGGGATTCCATATCTACTGAGAAGTTGCAATTGAATTAAAAATTAAATCAAAATACCCTTGAAGAAATTGATGCTATGGGAAATGTGAGGCACATAAATATACTCAAGCTACTCAACTTTTGTTACAACAATGAGAATTCTCTATTTTTTTTGTACGAGTTCATGCCCAATGGTAGCTTAGTTGATGAATATCATAACAAGAAAGATTTTTTCTAGGCGACAAGATATCAAATCACGAAGGGACTCGCACGTGCGCCTTACTATCTTCATTGTAACGTTCTTCAGCCCAACTGAGGACCATTACGTGCGAAATAACTCATAAAAATTAAAATTTATGTTGCTAATTAATTTCCTATAGCTTCAAACTATGAATTACAATTGGATTTAGCTATTGTCTGATACCATTTATTAAACGCATCTACAACATTCTAAAATAAACATGAAATACAACTAATAACTCATTACAACACCCTATAAATCAATCTTATACACAGAGTTTGTGCACAACAATTTAACTCATAAATACAAGACATAAAACAGATAAAAACACTTATCTTTTTAATTTAGTTGTGCAACCAATTGCTTGGGACAAACATTCCACCCAACTATAGACTTGTTGTTCCAAATATCAACAACAAGTCACCCCCCAAGCTAGGGCTAGCAATCCACAAAATAGGGCGGTCTATCATTGTCCACTCACAACTCATAAAACCAACACCCATTGGTATTCTCCTACAACTATCTCGATTTCCACCATCTCTCTTCCTCTTGACTTTCCCAATCCAAGGAATGTACCCCTTCATTGATCTCAGTCCTTTGGGCGTCCCATTCATTTATCATGGTCTCTCTGGCACAAGTAACTAGGAATCTCTTTGTTGGGAATTCAAGGGAACTCACTGCTAGGAAAAATACCAACAACAACAACAAACACTTGCTATTACAGTGCAACTCACAAAAGGGTTCACTCTTGAGGCCTGACAACTTGGATCTTCAGTATTTAACTTCAAATACGCTCTAGATACGCTCCAACATGCTCTAGAATTTTCCCTCCATGGTTGCTCTAGCTCTAAGCTCTCTTTTTTGCTCTTTGCTTATTGTTCATGCCCAAAACTCCTTGTGTAAAAACTATTGTAGTTGCCCATATGGATTTTCTCTTCTTTTGCTTGCTTGCTTGACTCACGCACTTCCCAAAGTTGATTGTACTTAACCCCCATTCTCCCAATAACTATGGGATGTGACTTCTCGCACCCACCTTCTTACATGCATTCAATGATTGGCTTCCGAGACACTCAATTAGAAAATAGAGTTTAATAAATAGTCATAATAAAATTCAAGAATGTGGGTGGAATTAATAGACATAGGTAATTCCCCCTTGGACCCATCTTAGAAATTCTCCCAGAACCTCCCCTCTCTTGTGGATTAATTCATTCCCCCATCTATGTCCATGTCCACTTAGCAGCTGGCATCACATTTTATTATTAAAACTTAGAAATACATTTTGCATATACATCGATTGGTTGTAGCCACACATTATATCTACATTAAGCATTAATTAAACTAGGGATTATAATGGGGATGTTACATTCACCATGACTGCAATGCAATAATTGTGCACGACACTTTGAAGACCAATGATGTGTTACTAGATGGTCACATGGAGGTTTGACTTTCTCATTTCTACATGGCCAAGCTCTTGGATGACGCCATGTGCTCCACTGCTTATATCTCGCTAGGTAAATTCTTCATTTATAGCCATTAATATTCTTATTTTCTAATTCTTCTAGGTCTTATTGATTAATTGTGACTTTTTTTTTCACCTACAAAACATGAACCTTCCAAGGATGAGAAATTCGACATCTACAGCTTTGGAGTGATTCTTTTGGAGCTCCCAACAATCAACTCAAAGGGGGTTAGCATTGTTGATTTCATTTGAGGGAAATGCATTGAGATTTAGAGGATGAAAGGCTCTTTGATGGACATTTTAGACAAAAATATGAACAAGTAGTCGACGGTGAAGGAAAATCAGGTGATGTTGAATGAATACATATTATTTATTTATTTGTTTTAAATAAATCGAATTAATATATAATTTCAATTTTTTTTTGGCTATGATTGCAAATTCAGGATCAATTAATAAGAGGTCAATGAGGTTTGACACGTGACAAAAAACTATAGTCCCCAACTAAGACAAGGACTAATAATTTCCCTCGAGGTCGAGGAGTTTGGATGTTGAAACTATGTAACAGCATTAAAACCCAATGGGGTGAGGTAGGTGCATCCTCGCGAAGTGGTTACATTGTAGAGGGCACGTCTAGAAGACCCTCTTGGTTGTTGGAGTTAATGCCTACTCTAGTAGATTTGGTTTGTGTTTGTCAGAGATAGTTGAGATATTCTCTCAACCTCTCTCTTTAAGTTTGGAATAAGTTGGATCTCACAACACGTATATAAACATATTGTATCTAAGTTTGAAGAGATATAATAAAAAGTGTGAATTGTTTTGTGTGTGCAATATTTTTATAAATTGGTATTAGAGTGGGAATGGGCTTAGCTCCCTCATGGAGAGCCTAGGAAAAATGAAAGTATGTGAGATGTAATTTCTATAGGATAGCGTAGTTGGTAGTTTAGGAGAGTGTTGAATTTTTTTTCTAAGTATTATTTAGCCGTTGAGAGTGTGACCTGCGTGAAGGTTCCATTGGTCGTTATGCTCGGTATGGGTTCCCATGGCACCGAGGGTGACACTGCCAACTTCCAAGATAGCTTCATTTGTCATTTGGAGGAGATGTGCACAATTTTTGATTCGTTTGAAGTTGGACCGCTAGAACACATGTTTTCAAGAGCAATGGTGGAGTACATATTCTTTGCACTGACCATGTCTAAGAGAGTTATGAGTAGTGCGTGTGGTGGTCAATGTTGGAAATTAAGAGCACATTCTTCGTTTTCTAATAAGTTTGTGTTATCATCATTACATTTTTTTTTATTTGTGAATTTTTTTTAAGTTGCAAGCTTTAATAACATAACTTAAAAGCTTGTGGTTCTTGGTGAACATGGTGCCACAAGAACACTATTGTTGGTTATGTCTACAATCTTTTACAATGGAATTTCTAGTCTGAAGCAATCATATCTTCAAGGGATCAAGTGGTAGATCATAATGAATGGTTGTGTGACGGAGCTCAATCTATGAGATTTCATAATGGATAAAGTTGCCAATGAAGACTTTACCAGAGATGAGAGTTCAAAAACTATTTTCTAAAATATGTTTATTTGATTTCAATATTGTTCTCCATGAAGTAAGCATTAAGGGAGGGTGTTGGAGTTAATGCTTACTTTAGTAGATTTGGTTTTTGTTTGTTAGAGATAGTTGGTATATTCTCTCAACCTCTCTCCCTAAGTTTGGAATAAGTTGGATCTCACAACACCTATATAAACGTATTGTCTCTAAGTTTGAAGAGATATAATAAAAAGTGTGAATTGTTTTGTGTGTGCAATATTTTTCTAAATTTGGTCACATGGAAAAGTATGCGTTGATGTTAAGCTATGTAACAACGTTAAAAGTCAAATGTGTGAGGTAGGTGCATCCTCGTGAAGCGTCCCGTATGCCCAAATTGACATTCCAGGAAAGCGGCTAAACTACATAAGGCATGTCTAAAAAGCCACCTCGTCTGGTCCACCACCCAATGACAAGGGGTCACTCTAACCATATCTACTATTGTTTGAAGCAACACCCCCCTAGAGTCAAATTTCACATGGAAGTTAGTTAAATATACTTCTTTGTATGTTAAACTTGTATGGGATTTATGTAGTAGGGCGTGGTATATGGACATGTATGAGTATGTGACAATACAGTTAGTAATATAGTTAGTGTTAATGTATCTACTCACGTTATGGTTTAACCAATATGCAAAAGCATTAGAGATTATCTCTGCAACATTGAAAGCATTAGAGACTATATCTATCTTCGTCAATTAAAATTACATGTTTTGTTTTATTTTATATTATGGATAATGTTAATCATGATTTATAGGAGATTTTGTATTGGAATAAAAACACCATTGTTATTAAAATTTGATTAAAAAAACCATAACTACATGTTTTTTTTTGTTTGCTAGCATGTCCGTTACCTGCAGAACTAGCCTGTGGTCTAAGAAACCATGACCCAAGGGCATCTAAGTTGTCAAAATAACTCGAGGATCACACCTGGCCTGGGCCACACCAACCCTTAGCATGGATGGATTTTTTGGGTGTCTTCTCTTGACTACCACGAGTTTTGAACCTTGGTTTCCTTACAGAACGAAACCCTCAAAATCTAATCATGCTAGTGGGATTTGACTTAAAAGTTGAAGGACATGGGGGTGAGCTTTGATCCACTTTTGTGTGCACGGGTCATGAGACTATTTTTAATATAATATCTATGGGTGCAACCACACGTTTGATCACTACCTCGAGGTGTCTCCATGGCTCTAGGTTAAGCGACTCTCATTGGAATTGAACATTGTCCAATCGTGAAAAACTCCTCACTTACCACCATTGGATCCAACCCCTTTGGACAAATCATAATTACACGTTGTTCAATAAAAAATATCCAAATAAAAATGAATAAACTATTTATATATATTTAAAAAAACTTAAACCAAAACAATTACATGGATTGAACGTCTACCCAAAAAAGATCACAAAAAAAAAAAATCAAAGATATTTTGCAATGTTGAGTTGAGTAAAGATTTTCAAAACCTTTGGAATATGAATAAATTATCTTTTTTAAATTTTGATTCATAATTTTTTATCTTATTTTTTTTAATGAAAAAAAACCATTCATATCTTACTTTACTTAATGATTATTATATCTAAAATAATGTTTTGATAGGTCATTGTAATTCCTAAAAATCTTGATTAATGTTTATTCTAGGATTGTTGATATCTTTGAATAAGTTATCCCTTTTCTGAGATGGTTAGTACTTTTAAGAATTTTTTAAAGTCTTTGCAAGTTTAATTACGTCGAAGGCATTCTTTAAGGGGAGGTTCTCCTCTGATTTTCGTCATCTATCGATGTCCTATAAAAACATGACATATGTCAGTGTAATTCTAACTGGCACTTGTCCATTTACTTCTTACCTTCTTTCACTACCTTGCTCCACCACCGCCCTTATCGTTCCTCTTAAATTTACAAGCTTATAAGGAGGATGATCGGTTGCATTTGAGTTCCTTTATTATTTTCTTAATTGTTGTTTGCGAAGGCTTGAAGGAGCGAAGGCTCATTCTTTTGCTACTGAATTCCTAGAATAACCTCTCGACTGCATTAAAGGCAACCTTGGCAACGACGTCAGAAGAACCGAGCATATTCTCGTCGGTCTACTTCCACCAGAGGCTAACCCTGTCATATTCTTGACCTTGGCAATGACGTCGGAAGAACCGAGCATATTCTCGTTGATCTGCTTCCACCAGAGGTTAAACTTGTCATATTTTGTCGATCTTTATTGGTCGTTCATGAAGCGCATGCAACGGATGAGTTTGAAGGCAATTTTCTTGCAAACAAATGAGGTCAGAGATGTGATGATATCCATTTAGGTGTGATACAATGAATTTTCATTCACATGCTTGGTGACAAGTGAAACTGGAGTATTATCCTGAAGGCAACCATCTTTTTAGGTACTAGCACTATGAATTTCCATTCAAATGCTTGGTGACAACTGAAATTGGATATTGAGTATCACCAACAATCAGAGAATGGGAACCGATGGACAAAACTCTTTCCCCATTCTCCTTAACAATGTTGAAGTGATCACAAGGCTTAAAAACAAATGAAACTTTGACTGTGTGTTTACTTTGGACATGAACACTTCGAAATCCGATTAGCTTCTTTTGTGGAGCTCCTTTGTGGGTTGCAGGGGACTTGAAAAATAATAACACATCATGCCTGCCATTAATTTTATCATGGTTCCGCACAAGTATGGAGGATCTAAATTTTAACTTTCTACAAGGGGTGTTCTCCACTATGACATAAGCTTTTCCTCTGTTACGGGCTTCAACATGCTCCATTGTTACGTTCAGATCAATCTTCTTGATGGTCGTGGAAGAGAACTTGTAAGTGTAAGCCGAGTAACTCAGTCCTTAACCAAACTCAAACACTTTCTTGCCTCTGTAAAATTTGTACATTCGACCTAGATAGCCTATATGATGATTGGGACACATGTTCATGTCTATCATTGGTATCTTCACGAAGTCTTGTGGGTACCATGTCAGAGGCAATCTCCCACCTGAACAATGACATCCAAGTACATAATTTATGCTGCAGTATTTTTTTAATTTTGCCTTTCATCAAAAGAAACTGACAGTTCAATGCAAATATCATACTCACAAAATGATAACAACAAAAATACATGGTCATTGGGAAAGAGGCAAGGGAGTTCTGATGCTTTACTCGTATAACCATTGGTAGTAGAGGTCATTTTACATCATTTTTTCCTTACCCCAGCTTTGAAACTAAAAAAATTAACAAAATGAAAAAAATCAGTGAATCAGGGCATTCTATCCTTGTAATTAGGGGTAAAGATATCACCATGCCACGAGGTGTCCCTTGCTTTAAAGAACAGTAGAAAGAAACTATGTGTTTTCTGAATGTAAACTAGAGTCACTAGAGAGAAGAAATCTTGGCAGTGACAAAATACCAGATGGTTACCCTATTCAATCCATGACTTACTCGGCTTAGCTCGACTTTGCTTGCAAGGAAGGAAACGTCTATAATGAAATATTGAAAAAATGGCAAGTCGCCAGTTGTGGGTCAATTTGTTTTACCTAATAACGGAAGGAAACAAGGGTAGTGATAACCCTAAAAGGTCGACCATGTCCCTGTTGCAACATCACAACATAACACTATTGTTTAGTGATTCAAATAATGAATAAAGCTAATTTGGAACGGCCTATCCAACATGACCTAGGAATTTCCAATCCAATTTGATATCCTCCAAGCACAAATCCCGTTCCAGGCGCCAATCCTCAATTAGCAGAGACTGTTAGCTCGGAGTAGCAGAGACGGTCCGACGCTGCATAATTCTCGACTCTGATAAAAAAAATTATATTAAATTATTTTTGTATTTTTTATTGGTTTCCGAATAACAATCATTAGTTTTATTTGAACAAACAGTCGTGGGTGTGACTAATTCTTGTCCATTACATTGATATTTTCTATTCTCACAACGCCTCCTATTATAGTGTTTTTCAGGGTCATCATTGCTATTGTAGCTCCCCTCAAGCCTTACTCTTTTATGATTCCATTAAATTGATCACTCGAAGCCCTGTTTGAATGGACAATGGTTGGAGTTGAGTCTTCTTCCAGATTCCCCTTCACTACTCCAAAGATTTCTACTTCCAACGATTTATCCCTCCAAGAGCCAAATACCTTCTACTTGAACTTCCCAACCTCCTCCAAAGGCATTGAAGTTTGTTTGTACAGGCGAGCAGACAAATGTGTCCTTATCTCGCGTAGTTTCTCTATTCGTCATTATTACTAAATCTGAAACCCCTTATGGGTTGTCACTCCTTACAGGCGGTGGTGTTGATCAATGGCTCCCATTCACCATGAAGGTTTACAGGCGATCATGTTGATCAATGTCTCTGATTCTCATGAAGGTTCTCGAGTGTTAGGTTTTTAGCATTAAATTTCTTTCATGGAGCAAATAACCTAACTTATGAAGGTTTTAGAGTGTTGTGTTAATTATGCCCTTTATTCCAACACAGATTATATACTTGGCATTATGCCCTTTAGACGATTGTGTTACTTGGTGTTATGCCCTTGGCGATATGATTTTTTGTTCAAGACTACGATTATATACTTTGTCATCTAGATGCACTACTTTTTATGTTTAATGATCAATAATTTTTTGATGTGATATCATTGTATTGCAAAATACACACTTTAACATTTAAGGGTAAGGATCATCATTCTATTTGGAAAAAGGAAAATGGAAAAAGGAAAATGTGATTGCCTTTTACCTTTTTCATTTCAAAACCTATGAAGTTTCTTTGCCATTATATGACACGTTATCTTTTACAAGAGTGCATTTCCACTTGTGAAGGTCAAAATAACTCAAGAGGATGTAACTTCTAAATATAAATTCCAATTTTAGAGAGCACATTTTAGATAGGTAGCATCATTTTCAAATTTTCAATCAATATTATATATTTTTTCCTTGTTTTTATTTTATTTTATTTTTAATAGGCCATTTATCAACAATCTCTTAAAAATCTTGATAAGCTATTAGGTGCAATCCTTGATAGTTAGGCCTCATCAAAGGATGTCATCTTACTTGGAAAAAATAAAACAAAGGTCATTGGCTTATTTGAAGGTAATACATCAAATTTACATAAAAATGGCTTTTCGATCCATTTTTACAAGAGTGCATTTCCACTTGTGAAGGTCAAAATAACTCAAGAGGATGTAACTTCTAAATATAAATTCCAATTTTAGAGAGCACATTTTAGATAGGTAGCATCATTTTCAAATTTTCAATCAATATTATATATTTTTTCCTTGTTTTTATTTTATTTTATTTTTAATAGGCCATTTATCAACAATCTCTTAAAAATCTTGATAAGCTATTAGGTGCAATCCTTGATAGTTAGGCCTCATCAAAAGATGTCATCTTACTTGGAAAAAATAAAACAAAGGTCATTGGCTTTATTCGAAGGTAATACATCAAATTTACATAAAAATGGCTTTTCGATCCATTTGAAGCAATACTTTGAATCAAAGGAAAAGGACTTGCAGCTCCATTCAAAAGAATACCTTAGAACATCTATAAGTCATCGTACTTAAACAAAACATTTAACTCGCATGTTGTGAGTGGCATTCGAACTTAAAAGGTTTGGAAGCCCAATATATAGTTATAGTCAGGAATGGAAGGGTATTTGGGGATCAACCAAATAGCCATTAAGTATTTGAAATTTGATTCAGACGCAACCTTTTGTTGCAGCATCTTCCAATCCTCCCACAAATAAAATCTCACCGTCTTTAAACAAAGCAACCACCCTAATTCACTTCGGTGTTTCCTTTCCTTTACGAATGATATGTCTTTGCCCGCGGGGGAGTGTTGCAGGGCTTGGAGGAGAGCGCATGCCTGGTGCAGGGCGTTGTTGGAGAGCATATCCACCTGGATTTGCGCAAATATTGCATCCATTTTTCAGTTTTCTTATATCCATGAAGGGAATTGAAGGAATGTGCAGGGCCTTTGATCAGTCCGGGATTCAAACGTGGGTCTGCCTATGCTTTTTTTTTTGTGTTTCGACGTGGTCCATGATGCTCTGGCCTCCATCCCGTCTTGCCATGGTTGTTTCCATGTATCTGTATTGGTCACTATCTTGATAACAAGTCCTCTGTCCATGGATGACCCTCCACACACTACATGGCAGTGAACACAAAATCACAAGCTTGATCAAATCTTTGTCTACAAAAATGTAAAAGACCCAACCGCATCCAATTTCACAAGAACTTACCAAATTGAACCATTCATTGCACTTTACCAAATAGTGTCATATTTTGTTTTGAAATAATACTAATTATTAACTAAATTAGTGCACGTGACCTGTCGTTACAAAAATTAGTTCCTAAATTAGTGCTTGCCATGGTAATATTATGTTTGTAGAAACATAACCATGTCATGTTCATAATTTTAAGTTACAATCCTTCATTTAGCATTATAATTCATTATTTTATTTTATCCACACAATTCAATTGGGATGGAAATATTATGCATTATATTTTATATGTTGCAAATCACAAAATGGAAATATTATGCATTATATTTTGTATGTTGGAAAGTACAAAATCATGTCATTTTCAATATAATTTTTTATTTTTAATATTTTAAAAAATATTTTTTAAAATTAAAATTATCAAAATTAAATAAACAAATAGTTCTACCAACTGAGAAAAGTTATGTATCCTAAGGACATTATAAACTTGTTATTGAAAATTCCATGGCCTAAATGTCATAGTCCCTCTCATAAGTTAGCCTCACAAGGGAACCTTGACATAGTTAGTTAGTACCTGGAAGTTTGGTTTTTACATCTTAACATTCTATCTTAATTTTATCATCTACTCATTTAATGGAAGTATACCATGAGATTTATGGATCCAATTTTAAGCCATGTTATTTCGTTTGTACTATTTAACTTGATTGTTCATATTTTGCAAACCTTTTCAACTTCTTAGTTATGATCTTTGAGTGAGAAAAAGAAAAAAAATTATAATAGTGTTGTGACCGCCTCGAAATATCCACATAGAGTCAAAATCTCATGTTGCTTGTAGAAACTATTTCTAATATCGCACTAGAACAAAGGAATCACATATTACTGTAGAGATTGTTTGATATATCAATTAGTTTGCATGGTATTTGTTATCACTTCAAGAGTCATGCTAGACTGTAATAATGTGAGCTTGGTAACATGCAAAGAATTCAAATTTAATCTTGAAAGATAAGCTTTAAAGTCACAAGGATTTGACCATAAGGACAATCAAATTCATCAACTGTATAAATTCCCAACTATATCCTTCAACAAAAGTGGCCTTAACAACTTCAAATCAGACAACAGGCTTGATAAATGAATGATAAAAAGAAGACTGTGATCTGGACATGTTAGAGATACTTCCATCACTTTAAGACAATCAACTCACAGTAAAAATCTGTGTACTAACAAATTCTACATCACCAATGCAAAGAACAAAGACCTCATTCAATCATCGTATGATTAAGAGCAAGAGTAAATCGGTCACTCATTAATATTAGTACACAAAGAAAGACATAAATGAAAAAGAAAAACTGATCTCCATTGATAAGGAATCACAAGTCTGAAAAAATACAGAGAAAGAAAGAAGAACATAATGATAATCACTCTGAATTCCTCTAGGTCCAAAGCCCCCTTCCCCCTAGCTCAATATAACCCTCTATCAGACTTACAATAGTCTCTTTATATCTCTTGTTGTCAGTGACAACACTATCATTCGAATAAGCCTCCTCACATCGGATCCTTTGCCCTCAAAATGGAAAAAGCAACATGTGGATAACAGAAGATAACTAAATGCTAAAAACAAGGGTCATGCTGGCCACACCCCTAACATTCCTCTATGCTGATGAATTGTCCTTTTTTTAGCACTTCTCCCTTTGACAGGTGGCCCTCCAACTCATAAATGACCTTCTAGCAACTGGCAAGATCCATATTAACACCTGGCAACCACTGCTCCTTTGAAACCTCTAGAACATGAATTTGTAGCACATTTTGCAGTGCCTTAGAAATTCGTAGCACATTCTGCAGTGCCTCAGGAATTCGTAGCACATTCTATGAAAGAAGACTGCATGGCGCTACCAACTGCCTATAGAATGCAATAACTTGTAAATTTATGAACCAAAACACTTGATGAGATTATGATGTAGTATACACCTTGAACATAGTTACCGACTTAATGAGAACTGTGACCTCAAAACGAGAACTCTAGCCCTTAAAACCCATATTTTTGCGTAAAAAACATGAAAATCAACCCCCAAATCAAAAAGTGGTGCTACCAGTAACACCATTTTTTTTAAACGTGGTCAAAATTACAACATTTTTCAAACACGACCTTCGAAACTCAGACAGTAGCTCAGAAAAACCTTAAAACCAACACCTAAATCAAAAAGTGATGCTACGTAAAAAAAATGTTTTTTTCCTAAACGTGAAAATCATAGTTATTTGCGACCTAATTGAAATTGTGATATTGACAAAAAATCCCTATGTAAACAAGGTTTGCATGGCAACGCACTCCCTGCCGACTTAGTAGGGAAATACATGTTGAATACTGAAACTTAATATAACTAAATGCAAAAGTAATGAATATTTTTTGTGAAAAGATAATAATTGAGGGTTGTTTGTTATTCAAAATGTATAATAAATTGTTTCTTTTATTTGGCTTTTTAAAATCTATTTATTTAAAATTTTATTTAAAATAAAATAATAAGATATCTCTATATTTGAAAGATAATATAATCTAAATAAAAATATAAAATTGTGTGATGTGAATAATTTAAATTAGTTCTATTATTTAAAAAAAATTAAAATAACTTTATGAACTAATTTTAAAAAAATAAAATAAAAAATTCTATTAGTTAAAATTGTGTGATGTGAATAACTTAAATTAGTTGTATTATTTTAAAAAATAATAACTTTATATTAGTTCTATTTTTTATATTAATGATGAGGTATCTTTATGTTCCAAAGATAATAGTAGTTTTTTTTTTCACATTTTCAAAACTATTATATATCTATCAATCAATCAGGAATCCATTCATATTTCTAATTCTTTTATTTATAAAGATAAATCTTTAACCAAAAAGCTAAATTTTAATGTTAAATAACAAAATACCTACCTTTAATATTAAATTAAGAAGGAGGACTTTATTTTGCGTACAAGAGATTGGGGACTAGACTCATTGTCCATGGTAACTAATGTTGGACCACAAAACTTTTTATTCAATTAATATAAAATTTAGTTATAATTTTTATTAATACTATAATTTTTTAATTAATAAAATTGTTGTTTTTAAGTTAAATTAACAATATATAAATTTAGTCCCCGAGGTATAGGACAGTTGGTGACGGAGTGTGTTGTTAAGCCACTCCTTGATGTTAAAGTCACCGGTTCGAAACCTGCGGGGACAAAAAATCCAACCATGTTAAGGGTTGGTGTGGCTCAGGCCGGGTGTGATCCCCGGGTGATTTTGACGGCTTAGATGCCCCTGAGTCGCGGTTTTTCAAGCCACAGGTTAATCGCGTAGCCAACAGGTTCCGCACAAATTAACAAACAAAAAAAAACAATATATAAATTTAATTAGCATAAAAAAATTTATTCAATTAATATAAAATTGAGTTATAATTTTTATTAATACTATAATTTTTTAATAAATAAAATTATTGTTTTTAAATTAAGTTAGTATTATGTGAATGTTAACATTTAAAATATTTAATGATTTTTACTAATTTTAATAAATATGAGTGGTTAACAATCTTATAGATTTTTCATCAAGTTAAATCTATTTATACATTTTGATTTAAAAAAATTGTTGTTTCTTAAAAATAAAAATTAAAAAAAAAACGAAAATAAATTCATTTACGCTAATGTTAAAATATATTACTCGTCAGAAATTGAAATTCATCCAAAAAAACACGACCTAAGAACGAGCGGATTTCACTATAACGTGGAATATGGTACGAAATACGACATTATATACTTAGTAATGTATTGAGCTGAATTGACTTTGTGTATAGAACCATTAGAATTGACCAAATATTCTGCATTCTGCATTTTTACTGTTCAAACGCAATATATTATTTATCCGGCTCAAAAATATTTATTTTGCATTTTTATTGTTCTACTTAAACCATCCCATGTACTATGCGAGATTGTCATCTCCATGGTAGTATGTTCTAGTCTTTCTAAGGATATACAAGCACTCAGTTCACGCTTTCCGGTACTCATTATTATAAAACACTGGCACTAGTATTCACGCTTTCCGGTACTCATTATTATAAAACACCTGGCACTGGTATGTTAACAAGAGATAAGATTTATGCTGGGTATTAATAAATACAGGTAAACAATATGTTCTCCATTCGTTGTCAATTTGTCAAATCTATTAATTGTGTAATTAATTTTATACATTGAATGACACACTTCAAAGTTATCAGCCAATTAAATTTTAGAAAAATATTTTTTATTAGTATTAAAAAAAAAAACATATTTAATTTCTTATGTTACACATTGGATATAGCACATAAATTTAAAGTCAACAATAAATTAATACATAGTCAAAAGGCAATCCATTGCTATAGTCCCAGGCCTTTCGCAGGGACTAATAAACAAC
>JASDQU010010413.1:75880-101931 GCA_032191745.1 Picea mariana | reverse complement strand
TTTTCTCCCCCCTGAGCCCCTCGAGCCGCAAAGGGGCCACACACACAAACCAAAGAATAATCTATCCTCCAAGGTCGAGCTATCACTCTCTTTTCGAGCTGGGTATCCCAACTCCCACAAGAAAAACCAGTCAAGCAAAATCCAACAGCTTAACCTTACTAGTCGTCTCCATACCCCTCCTCTGCCATTTCTTTTATAGAATTCTCTTAGTGACTAGTTTCCAAAATGCACATCATTTTATTTTTATTAGGAATATTCTCCCCCGTACACTTGTCACCCGATCCCTTAATTGCACCAGAAATTCATTTAATTAATTAAATTAATTTGCCAATTTTCCTCACCCACCTAAAAGCGTTCCTAAAAATGCTCCTCGATGTCCCTTTATTCCCTCACATTCCCTTAATGACTGATGCATTTATTAAAGATTAGTTGAGTTCATTTTAGGAAAGTTCTCTATACTAGATTCTTTCTATGTTCCACATTCCTTTTGCAAATAATTTCCCCTTTTTGTCTAAGTTCAATTTTAGCAAGTTTTGCACATAAACAACAATTAATCTTTTTAAATAATTTAATCCTCCATTAAATTCTAAATTTTATTTTTACCCCCCATTTTTCTTCTTCCTCCCTTTATTTAATTGCTTAATTAATTTTTAGTCCTCATGTCCTACTTAGTCCTAAGCTTTAAATTCAACTAGGCTTAGAAAATTTTTAAGGGAGGGTTATAATTATAAACTTTACTCATACATAATTATTTTAATGCTGACTAAGTCAAGGTAAGATATTTTTTTCTAGGCACCTAGGTTCTTTGAATCACTTGTGTTTAAACATCGCGCCATGCCCTTCAAGACGCACTACGTGCTCCAAGGGTGCCACTCGCCTTTTGAACGATTTTGGTAGACGTCTAACCCTTGGAGTCAAAACTCCATCACATGACCTTGTGGGAGACTAAGTGCCTCTAAGGAATAAGGACCCTGTCTTATTGCACGCCCCTTAGAATTTTCGTGAGCAACTGTCTCAGTCTTCCCTCACAACATCGTGGATCTCTCAAAATAGGTAATCGTTAATCTATAGTTCGATCCATGGTGGGAGTGCAATTAGGATGTGGGAGGGCCACTATCACACCTCTCCCTCAATATATTGGTGGTCGTGCGTGACTTCTTTACTCCAAATGTGAGTCTGATTAGCAAGCTATCATCATCGTGCATCCATCAATGAAACATGTCAGCGATCCATAAACAACATCATAATATACCAGTCATATGTCACATATGCAATAACAAAAATAATCAAACCATAAACAGTTTACTCCCTGACTCGATCTGGAGTCCAAGAAGGTCCACCGATGCCATCGACATCCTCAATCTATCCAGAGTCCTGCATACTTAGGAGAAACTAGTCAATAACACCCGTCGATACAAATATAATCAAATAACACATCATCATATACATAACATCATCATAATCCATAAGTGAAACAATCAATCATATAATGAATCAGATCACTTGCATACAAGTGTCCTCAAAGAATAAGCCACATCAGGTGCGCACACAAGAAGGATGTTACATTTGATCTGGTTGTGTGAGTGGTTACTGAAAGTGTTTGTCCTCTATTGGAATACCCGTGTTGTCAAACATATAATGGGACATTTCAGGTTACATCGATGGTTATGTCAGGTTCTCATTATCCTATCTCACCTTTGTCATTGAAAGAAATGGGGGAGGAGGCTATGTAGAAAAAAACAAATTTTGATCATTTTGTTAATGAAGAAAATCTAGACACTCATGACATGAATCCCTCCTTACCCATGGATAATTTGAAATTAGTTTCTTTTGATTTGAATTGCCTTGATGTAATAAATTCTCCTAGTTTAAATGAGATAGATCAATAATGTTTTCCTACAACTAGTGGATTAGTTGTTGAACCTGTTTTTTCTAAGAATTCTTTTGATTTGATTCTCTCTTCTGACCATGAACGTGTTTTGAAAGATGTTTTATATTCTCATATTGTGCAGGAGAAAGACAACAATGATAATACTTTCACTCAAAGAGAAGAAATTAACATACAATACATAACACTTTTATCACAACAATCCACTTTTTGCTTGAAAGAGGAAAACCATGTTGAGGATCAGTGTGTTGATTGTGAAACCATTCCTAGTGTGGATCCTACTGATTCAAAATCAGTCACTGATGTTTTTAAAGAGGAGGAACTACCATTCAAAGAGTCACTTTTTGAAAATGTTTCTTGTTCAAGAGAGGCTGTTGATTCCCTTAAATCTTCTAATTACTATTTTTTGTATATTGATCTCTTTAATGGTTTTATCTTATAGGAAGCCACCCATTTTCTTATTCAAATAAAATAAATAGGGTTGGCCCATTTTGAAGTAATTGGTGGTGGCAATGTGCATATGGAAGATATAGAGGATAATGCTTCTTCCCATGAACTCAATACAACTATGCTTTATCAACAATTTTCATGGGATGAAGGAAATGCCGTAGCAAATGTGTATCAAACGATGTCTTCTTCTTTTTCATCTGCATTTATGATCAATAGAGAGTCTTGTTGTTCAAGTATCCCTTTAGTTGACATTGTTGATGCTTGTGGATCTCACCATTGTCTTGAATATTTACCTTATACCATAGTGGGTGCTAGTCCATGTATATCATTTGATTTCACTAATTTGTCTCAAGTTGATGATTGCTTGAAGTATGAGTCCAGGGAGGCTTGCCAAGACAATGAGGCACTTCACTCTACACCAATGGTTATGTCGGGACCTCATTATTTTGGTTTTTCTTCAGGGATAAACAATTATGTTAGCACAACGATTCTCTCACCAATCACACTTTACACAAATTCTATGCACGGTTCTCATTTGGTATGCTACTTTCCCCTAAAATCCCTCCATCAATTCTAGGATAGTTGTGAAATTTTTTATGATAGAATTGAAGCATGGTTGGAGGGGTCTTACTTGGATAAATTTCCCATGAATTATCACCATGACATCTTTAATATAATGGATAGAGTTTTTTATGCTTTAATTTTTCCTTGTTCTAAGTTCTATTACTAATCTTTGGTCATGAACATATGTTTGCAGGATTGAGATTATGTGGATGTATACATTGGCATTATGAATTCACATAGTTCATTCTTTTCAGCCATTGTAGTGTAGGAAATGAGTAGGATAAAGTAGGCTAATGTCTTTTCTTCGCATATTATTATTTTTGATTTATATTTTTTTAATACGTTTTCTGTTTTCCCTTTCTCTTTACTGTTGGTTGAACAATACATGAAATTTTCATCGAAGGTGGAAATAAATAGAAGGCATGCCCATTGATTTTTCCCTTGAATGGATTTTTTAATTTAATTTTGATATGAGAAAAAATGTTTTATTTCATTATCAAAAAAATCATATGAGCTGGGGTAATTTTCAGATCAATGATTCTATGCATGCTTACCATGCCAAATAGTTTTCAAGCATTTTGTCATCTTACAAGTGGGTATTTTAAATAAAGAATACTATTCAGTCCCTCTTGTGGTGAAAATGAGTACTCAAATTTGTTCCATATTCATATCTACAATATTTTAATTGGAAAAGTTTGCTTGATTGAGAGTTTTTTGAGTTTTGGGCTTGCTGTCCCATACACAGTGAATTGAAATTTTGAGTGATTAATTCTACCCATCTGAAATTAAATCCACTTCAACTCCTTGTATTTTATTTGGATGATTATTTGATCATGGCTTGGAGATACACAAATGATTGCTTACCCACTCACTATTTTCTTTGGTTAATTTCAGCCAACAAATTTTCTATATAGTTTTTTCTTAGCTTAGTGAGCTTGGCTGATTTTCCATTTTAAGTTATTTACTTTCATTACTTTTAGTTTTAATTTTTGGACTTTGGATGTGCGTATCTCATGCTCAATTCAATTGGTCTTTTAAGGATGAGATTTCCTTTTATCTTGCAACCTTCTTAACCCAAGTTTCCTTTTATACACAATAACAAGAGATATTCTTCCACACTATCCAGAAACATGTTTCGACATTATGGACACCACTGTTATTTAAATCTTTCTGGTGATATATTTTTCAGAAAATATCTTGGGAATCAATCATTTTATTCCCCAACTTAGTAGTTTACTAAAGACTCAATCCTATCACTACGAATCATGATGATTTCAGAACTTATATTTTCTTGGAAAATATCTTTCTATCCTTTAGATTTGATGATTTTAAGTCACTCATTGTGGTTACATTCTTGAGTAATATAGTTTTTATCATGGTTGAGTACTACATGATAATTTCAATGTCAAAGCCATTCAAATGCTTGGAAGTTGTAAATACCTTAGTGGTAAATCTCCATGCAACTTATAAGATTCTAAAGTTCAATTTATCAACATTTTTTTTCATCTTAACCATGATAATAAGTTTCATGATGTTAATTTATTGTGGGATGTAACTTATCAATTTATTGGGCTCACACTCTTCAACACTCCTTGAACCAAAACTCAGTTTATTCATAACTTGGAAACATAAGAATTTTTGATAAAATATAGATAGGAATAACAAGATGACGAAAAAAGGCTCACTAGCCAACTCTTTTTGTATTCACACCAATGTTACATATTTATAGTACAATGGGTGATGCCACCTCATAAAGATATTTTCTCTAGATCCTAAAATAATGCATGATGACTAGGATAGACAATCTTAACTAATTCATTAGTCATCACTTGGGGATATATGACTAATATCCTAAATGAATAATACAAATATAGGTGACAATTAGACTTAGTGATTGGTAAGGTAAGCCATAGGCTAACACCCCCCCCTCAATCACAAGTCCGATCAATAATACCAACAATGAAGCATAAAATGGTATCATTTCCAAGTATTCATACTAAAACTCCTGAGTTGAGCCTCAATGAAGAACTGCCTGAAAAATCGCCAATTTGGATGCTGAATGGTTCTTCTGAAATGAACTGGAAGAGAGATGAAATATGGAAGTGAACAACTGCAATATCTGAACATTCCCTGATTGCTTGACAATTTGATCATTTTGCCAAGTATTTGAGCTAGAAGAATCTAATGTCTTCTGCTAATTGGTGAACATGTAGTATCACCACTCTATTATCTATGTATCACTGAAGTGCTCTTTGAATCTGTGTTTTGGGATAACCGCTAACCAATTTTGATACCATGTATTTGATGGTTTTTGGATGACCACTAACCAATTTTGACACTTTTAGATGTCTAATAATATCCCAATGTATAATGTGTATGATTCAATTACAGGTCATTGAACCATAATCCTGCCAAAGTCTGCAATCTATAGACTGCAGTTGCCTATTTGGAAAATTTCATGCTCATCTGGAATAATTGTTGTTGAAACTTTCGGTTTGAGAACCATCTTCAATTCCATTATCAATTCCCCCCTTTGTCAGCTTAAAGGAGAGACCACACGTGGTTTCATGAACCATCACCATTTTATTTTTGAACTCCCCCCCTTAAGGTAAAGAAGAGTTACATCATTGTACTCCCTCTTCTAGGATTAAGAGAGTATCATACTTATTCCATTTGTATAAAACACAAAGTGGGCATGTGGAAACAATGACATGTTATCTCATCCCATGAGGTCCATGCTCAAAATCTATGCCATAAGGGGACCACTTATGTGAGGTACAAAAATGTTATGTGTTGCAAGATTGGTATTTACTCGAGATTGAATTCTACAATAAGACTTATATAATCACTTGGTTGTTGATGACCATTGCCAAGGATTGATCCACTCATAGTGAATCTTCAATCTTGTAGGTTTCTTTAGTTTTGAACATCTGTATGAAGAATGGTTATGCTTTCCTCAATGATATCAAGGATGGAGATTAAAAAACTGATTCTCCATGTGACCAACTCGATTACAATGTTGGCACTTCACATTATGATGCTGAACTAGAACATGTGAAAGTGAATCTTCTTGAAGGAATCCAACACTTTGGAACTTGATTGGTCTAGAATAATCAGGAATATGAATGGTAACTTCCTTGTCATATCCAAGTCGTGTTCTATTCTTGTTTTAAATTATTTATTCCCAAGGTCTGATGATGGGATTGGAAAGAGTATTCTGAACCTGTTGCTTTGAAATATGTGGAAGTTGATTTACTGTATGTTGCCGCATCATTGAAATGTTTTCTTCAATAAACTCAAAAGAAAACTCTTGAAATGTAGGTTCCAAAATAGCTTCACCTTCGTATGAATAGGGAGTTGTCTTACTAAGTTTCTCCTTCACTGACTGTTGATCAAAATCATCATCATCATCATCATCAATGTAGAGAGGGTTGTGCTGAATAAAAACTAATTCAGAACACTTCACTCGCTGTTGATTTTTGAGATCTATCAACTCATCATTCAGTAGTTGGGATTGTTCTTGAAAGAGTCTAACTTTAGCTTGCATCACTTGAAAACAAGTTAGCACTGATTGAAGAGTTTCTTTGTTCAATATTACTGTGTTTTCTTCAGTGGTGTTTATTAGAGTGTTCAAGAAATTTAATAATTCGAGATTTCGAGCCATTTCAAAACACTAAATGAGGTCTCCTTATGAAGGTAGATCCCGATTACAATTTGACTTAACAAACGAAGGATTGCTTGTGACTCGATCACTTGAATCGCTCGCTTGAACTTCATGCTCGCTTGAATTTGTCGCGCTCATTTGAATTTGTCTCTAGCAAGAAGAGGGTGTCGAATACCACTGAAAATGCACCCAAAATTTGATGTTTACAATGATTCATTGATAGGAAAAACAATTGAAAATTGGACAAAAAAGGTAGAGGATGTTGGGCTCAGCCGAGAATGCACTAAAAAATTACAATATAATTCAATTTGATTTCAAAGATACAAGTAAACTTACAAAACTGACTATTTGTAAGCTACAATTATTGCATATTTAGAAATTGAATTGATCTTCAAATTTGATGATGCTTTTAAATTCAATTTTCCTTCGATTATGAGCTTGACTTGTTCATTGTTGATGTGATTGTCAACTTGATTGCTTCAATACGCTGCTTGATTATATTTTGTAGGAATTTGATCACATGTGTTTGGTTATATGTGCCTTGATTTCATTAACTTGATTTGTATTTTGTGCGTTTGATAATGTCAAAACATGTTCTCCCTTTTTAATGACAAGAGTTTTTTTCTCCGTTGCAAATACTCCTCCCTTATATCTCTAACATAGATAAAAAACCAATCACTTTGGTTTTGATGAATGTCCTTTTAGTGGTGATCGCCCAAGAACATTATCAACACTTCAAACAACTCGTTTACATACGATACCGGTGTAAAAGTCCTTGCAGAATGGAGCATATCCCACTATGGATCCCTGAATTTTTGACTAGGGATCCGTGCCATGATTTGGGTCCTCTTATCAAGGCCATGACCAACTCTAGATCATTCACCTCATCATGGGATATTGTGCCAGCTTCTCACCAAGGATAGTCTTGGTGTGGTGGCTTCCCCTTATCAGATCTTTAAAGAAATCCACGTGGTGATGTGGAAATTGGATCATTATTCCTTGGCAGGCCAACGAAAAACCAAGAATGGATGAAGGATGTCCTTCTCCTAGTCTAATGAAATCTCTATACCGAAGATATAGAGGGCATGGTGAGCTGTGTGAATCTGCCTCCGATATTTCCAAATCTCATACACTTGCACTATTGAATATAAATCAAGAAATGCCCATGTCATAGCTTTCAAAGTGGATCTGGTATCGCACCACCATCATCACAAAATATGCCCGCATAGATTGTAAGAGATGTCATGGAATCCAATCACTATGATCTATGTGATAACTTGAGCATGGAGCTATTTATGCCAAATCTGAATACTTGAATGTTGCCAAGGTGTCAGGTATTTACGAACCTGAGAAGCCGTAGTAACCTACAACCAAGCAGACATTAAAAAGTTTTGATTGTGCAGACGTATGCCACCACATATTTTCCTATGAAACCATCATTGTCGTCTAAATCCTTTGCAACGAAATTTTGGATGCCATGAGGGATGAGACTTCGTCTTCTTGGGAAGAAAGAAATATCCTCAGAATATTCTTTATTGTTTCCACCTTCATATCAGATTCAATGCATTAAATCAGAGGTTCAATGCAATGTGAATCACTTTGAGTAGTTACGCGTTGATTACTATGTAATATTTATAGCTATATTAACAATAAGAAGATCCAAGGCTTCAACAACCGATGATAATGCCTACAATACTTAGTCACCAAACCGAAATGGCATCTTCAAGATGGATGAGTGCACACGTCGAATGCGAAACAAGTTTTCACTAGGAAAGAAAATACTTTGCAAGCTTTCAAACTATTAGAAAGAATCTTGGGTTGGGTGATTTTGTGAGATCAAGTGTTGTATTGTGTGCCAAATATGATAATTTGTGTGTTTTCATATTTTTGGGCAAATCAACATGAATTTTAGGTCACTGGGTAATTTGGACATCATCTACAGGATCACAATCATGACCTGGATTTAATTCATCTCATGATCCCACACTGGTTCATCTTCATCCAAAGAGAAACTTCTCCACAAGATGATGTTGTATAGTTTTTCCTACCAGATCTGGTTTGATTTCAATTTCACTGGGTTGTGTATTAATCTCCAACTTCCAAATTTAAGTGGAAGGAACTCGCTAGACTGGCTTCATTCCTCATTGTTAACCTCGTTGGGAAATATTCGATCTCTACCTTCTTAATAATGAACGAACGCAGATGTAGGGAGTCCTTGACTCTGAACCTTTATGAACAAATCCATTCTCTGTCCACCTTTATTTCAGATATACGCAAAGATTCCAAACAATATTTCTATTAACCAACAATAACCCTAAATTCATTCATTGATCTCAAGAACATATTCGAGTCATCTTTAGTCATACAGGGGCTTGTGATTGGGATTGTGCTTGAAGGAGTCTAACTTTAGCTCTGATACCAATTGAATGAATATGCACAAGAATAACAAGATGACAAAAAAGGCTCACTAGCCAACGCTTTTTGTATTCACACCAATGTTACATATTTATAGTACAATGGGTGATTCCACCTCATAGAGAGATTTGCTCTAGATCCTAAAATCATGCATGATGACTAGGCTAGGAAATCTTAACTAACTCATTAGTCATCACTTGAGGATATATTACTAATATCCTAAATGAATAATACAAATATAGGTGACAATAAGACTTACTGATTGGTAAGGTAATCCATAGGCTAACAATGTTTGGGTCATGTTGGAACATATTTTTTTAAATCCTTCTTACTCATGAGCTTGCTGATTTTGTTTTCCGAATTATATGTCTTATTCTTTTGAACAAAAAACCTATCTAGTGGAGAGACAAGCTACACACTCTTCTTTTTTCATTTCATTTTCTCCATATCCTATGTCATATATAAGCTCGAGGAAGTGAAATTTATTGTTTCTTTACTTGGAACACTCTTCGAAACTTGAGGAGATCATTTTCATGGATTTTACCATCATGAAAAAACATTAACTTATCACAAATTATAAATCATATTTTGGTAATTTAATTTAATTATGATTTTTGATTATACCTTTCACTCATGATAGGGGAATCCATCCATCTTGGATGCCATCAAATATTATTTGCACCTTACCAAAGTGTCTTAATTGCTATCATTTACATAATTATTTCCTCTTGCCTCTCACAAGGTTGAAGATAATCATGCAAATATTTCACATTATTATCATTAATGACAAGAGGAAATACAAATCTTGATGTGCAATGTTGAGGATTTGTCGAATCATATTTTTATTCATCTTTTAAGCATAAAAAATATTGGTAATGGACATGTATCCTTAAGAGATGGATGGAATTGAAGTCTTATGGTTCTATCTATATTTGATTGGTTCAATTTGCAGGAATAATACATTATGTCCAGAGATCTAAATCTCACAACAATCAATGACACTAAGTCTCATGTCGAAGTAAATATTGTGCAAAAAAACATGGTGTTTATTTCTCAGGAAGAAAGCAATGATATTTGACTGAATGAATAGCAAAAAAATACTTGATGACTAAATTTACACTTAGATAAGTTTTATGAAAACCAATATATTTTAAGTTTACAATAGCTTAGCGTTCTTTGCTTAGGATTAGTTTAATTTTGGTCTTTACTTTTATTTTTAGTTAAATTTCATTTCAATAAGTTAGTCATTTAGAGGAAGAGTTCTTCCCAAACTGTCTAATAGTTGATCATAACATTCTTTTGTTATGTAGGTTGGGAAATGGTTTGTGCAACCAAAAACTCATGATTTTTCTCTTTAATGAAAAAAACTTAGGGAAGTGTTAATCTAAATTTGGCTGCTTAGATTCCTTTGCAACAATTTTTAATCAACCAATATTGTCACCAACTCAACCACTGCTCAACAATATAGTTTCATTCATGTATTCACATATTTTTTATGATCTAGTTGATATTTGGAGTCATTTTAATTATTATTTTTATGACCTCAATAATTATATCATCTCCTCTTTTCCTCATCAGATTGAATCATTTAAATCTACAGGATTAATAATATCTTTGACGACAAAGAGACATTGGTGCTTTGGTGAGAAATATGAAATGTAATTTATGTTATTGGAAAATTCAATGTTTTCAAATATGCAAAGGACTTGCTCATGTCAAGAAATATTGAGAGCTTATGGGTTTTTGGAATGTTTCATGTAATTGGTTTTGAAAATTCTATTTTGACTAAATTTATCCATTAACCCATTTTTCTAGATTCCTGGAAGCTTGTTTTGTTGCACTAAATGAAAATAAAATTGTATGTGACAGTTGGATTGGAGGATTGTGTTGAAATTTGTTTTACTAGATTATCAATTCTCATAATCTTGCTTGTTCTTCATTTCACATCTTTACCCTGGGAATATTTCTATTGGGCTTGCTGTTGAACGATTAACATTACTTGAATAATTATTTCCCTCAGATTATTTTCCAAGATTTCACTAAAAATGATTTCGCTATTGCTGCCCTAGATTTATTACTTGCTTCTTGGTTGTCTTCTTATCTTTCAACCAATTTTCATTATTTTTGATGACTGACATTCTAGCTTTAGGATTCCCTTAGTTTAGTTTTATTTTTCAAGTATTGGCTTCAATTTTAGTGCTTTCTTTCTACTTGTACATATTGCTTCCATATTTTAAGCTGAATGTTGGTATGTTCCTTGAGTTGATTTGACTTCTCAGTCTACCTTGAGGATTACTATTTAAATTCGAGTGAGGGGTTGGTCCAATTCTGGTCATATACTGAAGATTTTTTTTATAAGTCATAGGATGCATGTGTTTCCCTATATGAATGAAAATTCATGAATTTCTTAGTTGTAGGTATGGATTGATAATTGTGGTGGTACACATATTCTTACTGAGCATACCATGATAATCTATAAGTATAAGAAAGTGTCTATATACATATTTCTTTGAGCTCCATTCACTTCATATTAATAAAATGGCGAATACTATGATGTTTTTTGGGGAGACATGTGGGTTAAACTAAAATTCATAACATCTACTTAGCGAATCAAAACAAATCTCATATCAGCCCGCTTCCTTCACTCCCTATGTGCACATGCATATCTTTATTTAAATATAAAAGGGTGGGCATATTTTGAAATCGAAAGGAAGTTGAAAGAACTATTAATAGTGTGGGAATTATAAGTAAACCCATCGGGTCTATAGACACTTACTGGCAGTGGGTCTATGCTTGTATGATATCGAGGCAACATTGTTGGGGCTATGGACACTCACTGGTAGCGAAGCAATGCCGGGAAAAGAGAGATGAGGAACAAACTTATGTAGATGTTTTCTTGTTATAAAAAGTGAAAAACCATGGCTAAACCAAAGCCAATCATAAGTGTGCAACCAATAAAAGAATTTACTCACTAATTAGCCCTTTGAAAAATGTGTATTAGATTACAAGTACTAGAAATATTAGATTATATCTTTTAGAAATTTGGCGTTAGTGTGGTACCCATGATTATTGGAAAATTGTTTGTAGTTTGTTGAACTTGTTGAGTATATTGTCATTGATGTCAAGGATGTGGAAGTGATGGAAGTCATACTAAGGAATAGGTTGGCATGAAAAATTGAGAACCAATCTATATCAAAGTTAGCATATAATTTAAATGGGGAAATAAATCGTGACCTTTGGTCAACATGTGGAAGAAATCGTGGCCATTGATCGTAGTCCTTAAGGCCTGAAACCTAGAAGAAATAGGGACCTTTGATTTACATATGGAAGAAATCATGTCCATTGATCGTAGTCTATTAGAGTTTATACAATCCGAGTCAGAGCTAGAGGAGGACTCTGATGAGTAATAGCAAATGTAGTCTATCAAAGTTTATGCATTTAGAGTCATAACTGGAGGAGGACTTTGATGAGTGATAGTCTGATCTATGATCAATCGTGACTGCTATATCTCCTCTTCAATGGATTTTTTAGGTTCATCTACAAAGTGCTATATAAAGCGTTGTATCTATGTCAATCTGCACCATTGAACCTCTTCCTTGATGGATGATTAGATCTTGTTGTTAGAGTGTTTAAAGTCTTGGAAATCTGACAGAAGATGCTCCAATTCAATAAGAGATGTTGGATCTATTGAAATTGTAGCGGGAGAGAATATGGACTGTTAATATGAGTGCCAACCATCAAAGTGGAGTGTAGCGGAGGTACTCTAACAATGAAGAAATATGAGAGATAACGCTAGCCTTTGATTTGAGTTGAGTATATATCCATTATCCATCAGAGGTCATGGTTAGAGTGATGTTAACGAGTCAGTAGCGATACTCAGATGAAGAACTCCAAGAAGAAATTTGGACCATAGGTCGACAAGAAGGTGAGATTTAATATCAACCATAGATTTTCCATGGGTCCCACCTGACCATCTCATGAATAGGTTAAAAGAATCATCGTGCATGTTGAGGGGGATATGTGATTGGAGCCATTGATTTTAGACTGAGAGGACCATTGGATTTGTCACAATAGTTTCCGTCGGAGTGGAGTAGATGGAAAAGTTTCGACGAAGAGGATTACAAGATTCAACGACAACTATTGATTAAAAAGCGGATGACTGCTATGCATCGAGGTGCTGTTGAGTGTTTTGGTGTCTTGATGAGTTTGATAGGATAGGTGGTCTCAATGAACATGATCATAGATTGCCAATGGATATTGAATCAAGTTTCTGATATGATGGTGACTGAGTGATGATGTCCCAGGGGTCCAATAGCTTGGACCAATAAGGTTTTGATATGATGGATTTAGGTTTACAGTTACGATCTAATTGAGATACAATCAGATGGATCCTATGCATTGAGGACATTATCTATATTCTTGGAGATCAGATCAACCTTAAATATTTATTCGAAGATTTGATCGGACGATGGATGAGCATTGAGGACCAATGAGATAATTTCCGTGCAACAGAATGGAATAAAGATTGGATTTCATGGAGGGTTTAAAAAAATGTCTAATCCTAATTTAATAGAGAACAAAGGATCTGGAGCTGAACTTGCGGACGTAATTTTGGGGTATGTGGAAAAATCTGTAAAATCATGGAATATATAAATAAATATTCCCTAATCGAGCTAAGTGGTGGAAAAGTAGTGAACAAATTTGAAGAGAAGAGGAACTCTTAAATTCTAAGGCTCATAGGTCCATTGATACATGAGCATGGAAGAAGAGAAGATATGAATGTATCAGGGTGGTTGGGAGGTGTAAGAAACTCCTGGATTTGTGCAGAATGAAAGAACCACGACAACAGAGACATGAAAACAAACTTGTGAAGTGTTGAAGGATATAAATAATCAATATGATTGATTGATTAAGAATATTGGTGGCTTTATTTTTTTAGGTTGGTTCCTAAATTCATTGATTTGGTTCTCAAGAATATTGGTGTATTCATTCTTGTAGGTTGGTGCTTGAATTCATTGAGTTGGTGCTCAAGAAGATTGGTGTCTTCAATATTGCAGGTTGGTGCCTCAAGTCATTGCGTTGGTGCTCAAGAGGATTTGTGTCCTTATTTACTTGTAGGTTGGTTCCTAAAGTCATTGAGTTGGTGCTCAAATAGGATTGGTGTCCTCATCTACTTGTAGGTTGGTGCCTACAAACAATTGGTGTCCTCACAGACACTTGTTTAAAAATGAATTGATATTTATTGGTGAAATATTTTCAAGTAGTTTTCTCCCAGTTTGGGTTTCCACTTCAACATTTGTATACCTTGAATGTGTTGATTAATTCTATGATATATTTTGATTTTACTTATGATATGATTGTCTACAATTTAATTACAAAAGTGTTTGAATCAATCTTTAGAAGAAAAAGAGAACAAATTGTCTAGTACTGATTCACCCCCCGTCTCAGTACCATTGAATATCTCAACAATTGGTATAAGAGCAAGGTTACTTAAACAATATTCTAACCACTGGAAGGTAGATTTGAAAATTTCACATGGATAAACAAGAGAGATTGTCCTTAATCAAATATCCATACTTTCATGGAACATATTATGCCTTCTGAAGCTTTAGAACGAGAGTGTATTTGTAGTCACTAGGATATGATGTCTGCGAATCAATAAAGAATGGTTATAAAACTCCAAAAAATCCACTTTTTGATATAGGTGCAAAGAAACTCACCGACAATAACTCAAAATCCATGAATGCAATTCTGGAAGGATTATCAAAATCAAAATTCACAAAAGTTATGCATTGTTAATCAACAAAGGAAATGTGGGATAAAATGCAAAACACTTATGTAGGAGATGATAAAGTCAATAAAAAAAAACTATTGACTCATAGGAGTCAATTTGAAAGCCTGAAGATGGATGAATATGAAAACATTGCAACATATCTTCTTCGTGTGTGTGGAATTTTAAACATCAACAAAGGCTTAGGTGAAATAGTTGATGAGAAATTCATTGTGAAAAAAGTACTCATGTCACTTTCTATGAGATTCAATCCTAATATATCTTCTTTCGAACATAGAAAATATTTGGAAAAATTAACAATGGATGAATTGCATGGAATTCTTACAGTTTATGAGATGTGAATAGGACAAGAAAAAATATCTAAAATATAAGCAACAATCAAAGCCTCAAATAAGATCAACATAGGAAAAGAAAGAGAAAGTGACAACTCCAATGATTATTATGATATAGAGGAAGCCAAATTTGTAAGAAGGCTCCAGAAAGGAACTAGAAAATATAAGGGTAATCTTCCCTTCAAATGTTTTAATTGTGGTGAAGTAGGACACTTTTTTGCCAAATGTCCTCATAACAAGAACATGGACTACAAATATAAAGATGATTTTAACCCGAATGAAAGAAGAAAGGGTAAAAATCAAAGGAACAAATACTTTGAGAAACAAAAGAATAATCTCTATTCCAAAGAGAAAAAAACTGTTAATGTTTTGAAAGTGATGAAGAGATTGAAGAATATGTTCTATTCATGGCACTAGAAACAGATTCCAATGAAGATGAAGAAAATGACAACATCCCCAAAATTGGAAACAATGATGATGTGGATTTTTATTTTGAAGGATAATTACTCTATGCTCTATATGAAACAACAAAGGATTAGAAGAAAGAATAAACAGTTGAAGGAAGAATTGTCACACAATTATGATCTGGCATCTCAATTAGAAGAACATAAGAAAATTGAAGAGGAAATAAAAAGTCAACTACAGAACAAAGAACAAGATTGTGGAAAACTTGAGAAGGAAAATTCTTCCCTACGAAAGGAAATTGATATAATTACAATTGAGCTGAACAACAGTCTAAAATTTGAAAGAATTTCCATGATGTTATACAATATGCTCAATAACCAAAGATCACCATTTGAAAAAAATGGAATTGGTTACAATCTCAACTCCACATTGCAGAAAACTGAGGAAGAACCCAAGAGATATGTTGCGGCAGTGAACAATTCCATCAAACATGATGAGAAATCCAATGAAGAAAACCATGAATGGAAGAAGCCTTCTATCCTTCATAGGAAGATTGAATTCAGAAAGGTGATAACACTAAGAAGACCTACTATGAATAGGTATGAATATCTCTTTGTTAGTAACTATTTTTCATGCAACATTTTTGGACATAAGGCAATAAACTGAAGAGTATATCCAAGGAATGATCAAAGAATAAATGGAGGTATGTACAATGCTCCAAGAAATAATTATGTGAACAACAAATTCAAAAATCCTATTAACAACAAAAACATAAATTCATTTGGTCCACTACTTAACTATGATATTGAATGTTATAAATGCAATAATCTTGGCCATAAATCTCAATATTACAAAAGGTGGATACATGCCCCTATGGAAAAACATACTTCTATCAACAATACCACCAAAGTTTGGAAAAATAAACAAGAGAAGGGTTCTCAAGAAGAATGTGATTTAGCAATGCATGCTGAAGACAAAGAAAGCTATTGGTACATAGACAATGGATGCTCAAAAAATATGACCGGTGATAAAAAAAAATCCCTTAATCTAAATAAAGAGAAGGTAGGGAGTGTTTCATTTGGAGATAATAAATCTGCTAAGATAATTGGGAAAGATAAAGTCAACCTTGGAAGTCAGAATGCCACAGTAGAAATTTTTCTTCTAGTTGAAGATATGCAACATGACCTTCTAAGTGTCATCCAGATGTGTGACTAGGGAAACACACTTCTTTTTAACTCCTAGGAATGTGGAATAGGTAAAGAAGATACTAGCAGATTGGTAGAAACAATAATAAAAACTCCAAATAATGTATACATTCTAAATAAAATTGGAAGAGAAGTATGTTGTATGGGACATGAAGATGAAAGCTAGTTATGGAATACGAGAATGAGAAATTTAAGTTTTGACAACTTGGTTAAGGTCAGTAACAACTAGGAAGTAAGAGGCATGCCAAAAATCATCAAGCCCTCAAACCCAATTTGTAAACATTGTCAACATGGGAAGAAAACAAGAGTGAAATTTAGAACCAAGGAACATTCAACATCAAGACCATTAGAAATTATCCACACTAATATCCATGGGCCAACCAAATCGCAAATTCGGCAAGGTGACTATTACTTCATGTTTCTCATTGATGATTACACAAGAATAACTTGGGTATCCTTTCTCAAGCATAAATCAAAATCCTTTTGGAAGTTTAAAGCATTCAAAGCATTGGTTGAAAATGAAACAGAACTGAAAATAAATGCCTAAGATCAGATAATGGAGGAGAATTCACATCAAATGAGTTTGATGAATTCTGTGAATATCATGGAATAATAATACACTTCTCAACTGCAATAACTCCGCAACAAAATGAAGTCCCTGAATGGAAAAACATGACTATACAAGAAATGGCTACAATGATGCTAAATCAAGCTAAGTTGTCAGATATGTTTTGGAGGGATGCAGTCTACACAATTTTCTACATTCTAAAGAAAGAACATCTACGAGCCAACAATGACAAAAATTTATATGAATTATGGAAAGGTAGGCCAACAAATGTCAAACACCTTAAGGTTTTTGGAAGAAAATGATACATAAAGAGAGACGATGACAACCTTGAAAATTTTGACTCCAGTTCAGATGAAGGTATTTTCCTTGGTTACTCCTATTAAATAAAAGCTTACATATGTTTCAATCCGAGATTAGACAAAATCATTGAAAGTGAAAATGTAAGAGTGGATGACGAAAATCTTGGAAGGATCAAGATGCAAACAAATGATCAACCAAAAATAGCCATTTTTGGTGAAGAAGAGGAAAATAATGAGAATTATAATACAAAACAAGAGGAAGAAAATGAGAATGATAATGAAGAAGAAGAGGAAGAGGAAGAGGAAGCTCCTAGACAAGACACAAAGAATCCTTCAAGATATGTTCAAAAGTATTACCCTAAAGAACTGATTATTAGTAATCAAAATGAAGGTGTCGAAACAAGAAGACAATTGACAAGATCACGAGAACAAAAAAATATGTATCTTCGTTCTAAAATAGAACCCAAGAACCTAGAGGAAGCTAGCATATATAAGAATTGGGTAACTGCTATGAATTAAGAATTAGATCAGATTGAGAAAAACCAAACTTGGGAGCTAGTTCCTAGACCAAAAGACAAGAATGTTATTGGCACTAAGTGGGTATTTAAGAACAAACTAAACGAGGATGGAAAAGTAGTGATAAATAAGGAAAGAATGGTATGTAAAGGCTATGCTCAAGTTGAAGGTGTAGATTTTGATGAATTTTTTTCTCTAGTGGCTAGACCAGAAGCCATTAGAATATTCCTGGCATTTGCAAGCTACAAGAGTATCAAAGTCTACCATATGGACATTAAATTTGCATTTCTTAATGGTAATGTGGAGGAGGAAGTATTCACTGAGCATCCCGAGGGACTTTAACTATAAGAAAATCGAGATTATGTGTGAAAACTGAAGAAATATCTCTATGGTCTAAAGCAAGCACCTAGAGCTTTGTACTCAAATCTTGATAAGTACTTACAACAATAAGGTTTCAAGAGAGGAACTGCAGAAAGTAACATTTACATCAAAGAAGAAGATGGAAATATTATTGTCATTTTGGTCTATGTATATGATATTATATTTGGAAGAAACTCTGATGATATGATTCAAATGTTTTCAAAGGACATGTAGAAAGAATTTGAAATGTCCATGCTAGGTGAGTTGTCCTTCTTCCTAGGTCTACAAATTTATTAGGAAAATAAATTTGTATTTATTTCTCAAACAAAATACATCAAGGAGATGTTAAAGAAGTTCGAGATAGAAGAATGCAATCATGTCAGTACTCCAATGATTACAGGCTGCAAGTTGAGTAAGGATGATGAATCACCAGAGGCTGATCACACCATGTATAGATCAATGATGTGTAGTCTTTTATATGTGACTGCATCAAGACCTGATGTTATGAAATCTATTAGATTGGTTGCAATATTTAAATATTCACCGAAAGAATCGCATGTGATGGCATTCAAACTAATTTTTAGATACTTGAAAGGCACAATGGAGTTTGGACTATGGTACCAAAAAGAAGAAGAATTTACTTTAACAACATATACTGATGCAGTTTAGGAAGACAATGTTGATGACAGGAAGATCACAAGTGGAGGAGAATTATTTTTGGGAAATTGTTTAGTATCTTGGCTAAGCAAGAAACAATCTTCAATCTCCTTATCCACAACAAAAGTAGAGTACATTGCAACAACATCTTGTTACACACAAATTCTCTGTATGACAGAAACATTGCAAGACATTAAGGTAGAATACAAACATCCAATTTATATACTATGTGACAACACCAGTGCTATAAGCATTTCAAAGAATATAGTAATGCATTCAAAGAAAAAACATATACCAATCAAATATCATTTCATGAGGGAACAAGTAAATGATAAAATTGTCAATTTGGAGTATGTTCCTACCAAGAAACAAATTGGAGATATGTTTACCAAGCCTCTTCCTAAAGATGCATTTGAATACCCTAGACAAAAAATATGGGTTAAACAAATCCCTCAATAAATGCACCCTTTGTCATTGATGTCAAAGGGGGAGAGAAAGAATAAAAACTAGAGGAGTATATAGTAAGGGGGAGCAAAAGAAGGAAAACTAGAGGAGCATACTATCAGCGGGAGCAGAAACCAAGAAAGAAAGAAGAGGTCTCAACAACACACTGATAGGGGAAACAACTCAACAATAGAGTTTCCATCAATGGAAAAGGGGGAGATTGTTGAGTATATTTTCATTGATTTGAAGGATGTGGCAGTGATGGAAATCATACTGATGACTGGGTTGGTCTAACAAATTGAGAACCAATCTATATCAAAGCTAGAAGATAATTTAAATGTGGAAAGAAATCGTGACCTTTGATCAAGATGTGGAAGAAATTATGGCTGTTGATCATAGTCCTTAAGTCCCGAAACCAAGAAGAAATCATGAGATTTTATATACAAATGGAAGAAATCATGGCCGTTGATTGTAGTCTATCATATTTTATACAATCGGAGTCAGAGTTGGAGGAGGACTTCGATGAGTAATAACAAACATAGTCTATCGGAGTTTATGAAATCAGAGTCAGAAATGGAGGAGGACTCCGATGAGTGATAGTCCGATCTATGATCAGTTGTGACCATTGTCTCTCCTCTGTGATGCACGATTTAGATTCATCAACGGAGTGCTGTATAAAGCGCCGTATCTACATCAATCTGCATCATTGAACCTCTTCCTCGATGGGCGGTTGGATCTTTTCATCGAAGTGTTTTAGGTATTGGAACTCTGTTAGAAGAAGCTCTGAGTCATTAAGAGCCATTTGATATATCAGAGCTGTATCCAGAGAGAATCTAGACCAGTAATATGAATGCCAACCATTAGAGTGGAGTGTAGTGGAGGTAATATGACAACAAAGAACTCCAAGAGATAACGAGAGCCTTTGATTTGAGTTTAATAGATTTCCACCGTCCTCAGAGGTCATGGTTAGAGTGAAGTTAATGAGTGAGTAGCGATACCGTGGAAAAGAAATATGAGGAGCAATCTAGATCATAGGTTGGAAAGAAGGTGAGTTGCAATCTTAGCTATAGATATTCCATGGGTCCCACCTGACCATCCCAATAATAGGTTAAAATAAGAAAGATAACAATTGTGCATGTTGAGGGGGTGACATGATTGAATCCATTGATTTCAAACTGAGAGGATCATTGGATCCACTGTAGTAATTTCCATTGAAGTGGAGTAGATGGACATTTTTCAACGAAGAGAATTACGAAATTCAACAACAATAATTGATCAACGATTGAACGACTGCTATGCATCAAGGTGTTGTTGAATGTTTCAATGTATCAATGAATCAAATAGGCTTGGTGATATCGATGAACATGATCGTAGATCGATGATGGAGATTGAATTGAGTTTATGATCCGATAGTGACTGAGTGATGAGGTCCCGGGGGTTTGATAGCCTATTGGTTTTGATATGATGGATATTAGATCGAGAGTTACAATCTAATAAAGAGACGATTAGATGACTCCTATGCATCAAGGAAATTATGTATATTCTTGGATATTAGATCAACATTCGATATTTATTTGAATATTTGATCAGACAGTGGCTGAGTGTTGAGGACCAATGAGCTAATTTGCGTGAAATAGAAGGGAACAAAGACTGGATTTCTTGAAGGGTTTTAAAAAAATGTCTAAGCCTGATTTAATGGAGAATAGAGGATCTGGAGACAACCTCATGGATTTAATTTTTGGTTATGTGTAAAAATCCCTAAAATCATGGAATCTATAAATAAGTATGTCCTAATCAAGCTAAGTGGTGGAAAAGTAGTGAACGAATTTTAAGAGAAGAGGAACTCTATGATTCTGAGGCTCACAGGTCCATTGATACACAAGCATGGAAGAAGAGAAGATATGAACATCTCAGGGTGGTTTGGAGGTGCAAGGAACTTCTATATCTATGTAGAATGAAATAATTGTGACAACAAAGACATGAAAACAAACTTGTGAAGTGTTGAACGAAAGAAATAATCAGTATGATTGACTGCTTAAGAATATTGGTGTCTTAATTCTTGTAGTTTGGTGCTTGAATTCATTGAGTTTGTGCTTAAGAATATTGGTTTCTTCATTCTTGCAGCCTGGTTCCTGAAGTCATTGAGTTGGTGTCTTCAATCTTGTAGGTTGGTGCCTGAATTCATTGAATTGGTGCTCAAGAGGATTGTTTTCCTCATTTAATTGAAGGTTGGTGCATGAATCCATTGAGTTGGTTATAAAAGAGGATTGGTATCCTCATCTAATTGTAGGTTGGTGCCTACAGAGGACTGGTGTCCTCACATACAATTGTTTAAAAATGAATTGATATTTATTGGTGAAATATTTTCAAGTGGTTTTCTCCCAGTCTAGGTTTCCACTTCAACATCTGTATACTGTGAATGTGTTGATTAATGTTGTGATATATGTTCATTTTAATTATGATATGATTGTCTACAATTGAATTACAAAAGTGTTTGAAGTAGTATTTATAAGAAAAAGAGAACAAACTGTCTAGTATTGATTCACCCCCCTTCTCAGTACTATTGAATATCTCAACATAAATTATCTTTAAAATTCATATCTGAAGTAAAGGCCTTAGGAATCTAGTGATAGAGATAACATGGTCTTCTAGTGTGTCACCAAGTGTTTAGGTGACAACAACTCCCTTTACTTTTTCTTTTACAAGCGAAAGGAAAGGGGACCCATACTAAAATTTCATCCCTAATGCCTAATCCTCTACTGCTTGAACCTAATGTTAATTCTTTGTCTACCTTGAGGAAGTTGGGTGGTTTGATATTGATTGATCATTGTTTTGAATGAGTTTGTTGTTAATGATATTCCTGATAAGATAATTCAAATCTTGCATTCTCTTTCTTACATGTTGTGCTTAATGTCTTCATCTTTATGCTTTCACATGTTGATCATACCCTTATGTTTAGATATCTAAGTTTTAGTGACAAAATCACCAATCCCTCTTTGAGTTTGATACTTGGTGTTAACACATAGAATTGTAGGGGTGTCAAAAACACTTTGGTTTTGTTTTTTTGGATTCATAGGGTTTTATAGTTCTTAGGTTTTGTGTCTTTTTTTTGGCATAACTCAAATTTTTTATTTGAATAAGCAAAGTTATGTTTATCCTTGGTTTAGACTCTTTATGTTGTAAAATTAGTCATCATGACAGGGTTACATGGTCCTTATGAGTCACAATCTTGGTCTTAAAATCATCACCATGACATGTCATGCCTCCAAGTTGTACACAATTTTTCCTTTGTCACCATCCAACCGTTTAGATGTCAAGTCTAAGTCAGATGTATTTGCTGCCAACTCACCAAGAGAGTTCACATCGTACACATGAGTACCTCAAGAATTAATTTGTCATCATTGTAGTTAAGAAACATGCCAAAGGAGATTTTATGATTTCCAGTTACCTCATTTAATTAATGTTTCAAGGATTATGTCTCAGAATTTTTAATAGTCTCATTAAAGTGCAACATTGATTTTGAATTTGGTGCTGCAAACTAGCTGAAAAAGGATCGTTGAGGTTGGATAGCTTGCTGATAGACCAAATCAAGTTTACATGCATCAACATCAAAACTAGGTTCACCAGGTACTTCTTTATGGTCTTCACATTGTTCAAAGGATTGAAAGAGGGGTTTGTGTTTCTTTATACACTGGCGTTGCGAATTGTTCAAACCCTCTTTTTCTGCATCATTTTGAAGTGTACTCTTAAATCAATTGAATGATACCCTTATCAGGCCCGAGGTATATGGTTGATTAGTTGTAGAAACAAGCTTGAATTTCATACTTCATTAAGTGCTACAAACTGATATCTATGCTGCTGAAAACTTGTTATTAGCAAGAATAATTGGCCATGAGTTTAAACCATAATTAACAGTTTTGGTTTTCCTTGAGTTATATATCAAGATTATAAAGTTTTTGCAGTATATTTGGACTCCTGGTACAAGTTTTGAGGTGTTGAATCTTTGAAAAAGTGAAACAGGCTACTATAGGAAAGTCCACAGCACCTGGACTCACTGGTGCTGTGAACTGGTAATTTATGACAGTTTGTAAGCATTAGCACACAACATAGGATTGTTTGGATCATAACTTTTGAATGCCAATCTGGGTTCCTATTAAATTTTGTGTGGAGGAAAAAAATTATGTTTTTGACATGTTGAAAAAAAATCAAGCCAACCCATTTCATATTTTTGGAGAAAAGCTAAAAAAATCACCTACAAGAAAGTTCGCAGTAGATGTTGTCAAAGGCACTGTGAACTCTAATAGTCTGACAATTTGAGCTATGGGAAGGCTTCCAACTATCAGGGAAGGTTCGAATGGTCTCCTAGGAGTTATTTGAACATGAGGGACATGCGTTCCATCTCCATATCAAGCAACATGCCCTGTTTCAAAAGGAATTTATCACAATAGACAAGATCCCCAAAAATAGGAATTTGTTAGGTTTTTGTTGGAATCTTTTGTAACAAGAATCCTAAATGGAGGAGGATCCTATGTATCTTCTTGGTTTATACCTCCTTAGGGTAGATATATATCATTCACTATATATGAAAGTGGATTTTTATAAGGAAATAGTTGGATTCATGAGGTAAGAGAGGAGAGAGCTGGAGGAGCAGTTTAGTTTCTCATTTGTAAGCCCGAGGGCCTGTTTGTAATGACATTTTATGCCATTAAAGATTCATGAGAGTTGTTATCATATGGTCTTAATTGTTTTCCCATTTTTTTGTTATATTATTGCTTGAATATATTGCAGGTTTTGAGGATCATAGCTGCCATTGATGGATGGATTCATGAACAACAAGGGATCTATTGTAGCTTGCCCATTAAATCATTGTTCATTGTTTAATAAATCTTTATCTGTTGTAGAAAGGATCTATGTACAATTGATGTTCTTCCTTTTGAAATATTCACTATGCTTCTACTCATCATTATATATCCCTTTTTTTTGATATACAATTTGATTTCCTTTGATCTATAGGATGTTATGAATCCATGCCCAATGGAATACCTCTGCAGAGATTTTTCTACCCTCTCCCTTTCTTTCCCAGTCTTGCTGATCCACCTACTCAAACCAATTTAATCCATTTATACTCTGATGGGTACTAGGCTTACACCTACAAAAGTCTATGTGTGACTTCTAGTGCTAGCATTTTTGGCGTCGTCGTTGGGGACAAAGTTGAAGATCTTCCCTGGGATGTACGACATAGATTACTACCAGTTATTGATGGTGAGAAAGGATTGGTGATAGGAAAGACTACATTTTTTCACCATGGAGACTCCACACATTTGAAGAACTTGTTGGTGATTCAAATCAAGTTACAAGACTCCATTGATGAATGAGCTCAAATAGAAAATGGAAGGAAGACACATGAAGTCCAGGTATCACGATATTAGTTTCCTTCAAGAACTCATATTATTTTTTATCAGTTCTTTCTTGTACTTTCATTCATATATCAGGAGAATCATCCTTTTCTTTGTTTATTCCGATGACCATAAACCTACTACTGTATATCCCTATTTGAAAGAAGAAGATCTACATTCTTCTTACATAGTTGATGTTGACCCTAGTCCTTCATCTGAAACATATGAGAACAATTTTTGTATTCAAATCCTTCCTGAACATGATCAGCCCTGTAACCATGTGAATGATACAACTGATTCACCAAATTATCTGATAATAGTAACATATTATACCACCACTGTTGGAATTTTCAATCAATCCACTAAACCTCTCTTTCAGCCTACTGATGTTTAGTCTAGAAAAAGAGAATTTTTTTTCAAACCTTTAAAGCTGCCATCTAATCTTCATCCTTACCCTCCCAAGTTTTTAGAATATCTGCGTCTTTTTGTTGTAGAATATCATATTATAGCTAAGAAGCATTTGGGAGATTTTCATAATGTCATTGACAATTTGGAAATCATGCATGAGGATGTTTTTATGAGGTTATTTTCGAAATATTTGGTTGGGGATGCTGCTTTGTGGTTTCAAGAAGCCTTTTGTTTACCTGTATATGACGAGTACAATAACTATGATGAGGCTGATTTCCAAAAAATATCAGAAATATCCTTTCATCCAGAAAAAGATTCTTTTCAACAGTCTTATGAAAACAGTGAGACCATTTATGACAGTTATGACCTCTCTCATAGGGAAAATTGTGACTTAGTTGGAGGTAAGTCATTTACCTTATGATTTTGAAAGAAAAATTTGAAGTTGCTTATAGAGAAGAAAGTGTTGAGTTGCAAAATCACACAAGTTTTTTGGAACATAAGGATAACATTATAAGTCAACAACAACATTTCCATGTTCGTAGTGATCCTATGCTTATATATATGGATAATTTTATTGATGTTGAAATGCATGATAAGGAAAATAATCAGATTGTTTCCTTTTGTTCTGAGGATGATCTTGCATTTTGTTGAAACAGATTTTGGATTTTTGATCTCAAAGATAATTTTTT
>JASDQU010010413.1:23244-62033 GCA_032191745.1 Picea mariana | reverse complement strand
AGAGTACAATAATTACCTAACCATCCATACCTTGCATTATTCATGCACCATTAATCAACTTTATTTTAAATTCGGGGTGCAAGATCAACCATCTACTTTACTATAAGGATCACGATTATTCCAATTACTAAATAACCAACTTCCACACTAAACAAGGCGTACGCGTGATCTGATTAAATAATTAATTATAAACAACATCAATACATAGCGTGAAAGTAGTCTAAGCATATGCATTTGTGCATCCCATTAGTTCACCCCTGTGAGCATCACCCGATGCAATGAGTGCTAAGTGGACTATTCAAATCATGATAATTATTGGTCAGTTGCGACTAATACTCATGGATATGGGTCATAGATTAATGACTTACACTACGCAGTTAATTCCAAAAATGACATCTAATATGTTTCTTTGCGAAAGCCCTTCTATGCTTAAATTGTAAAAAAACTACTACAACTTATCAAGCATCAACCTTATCCTAAAGCTTCAACAAAAGCTAAAGCTAATTAAATAGGGAGGCCTCCACCTTCTTGAAATTCATATGAAATTCGTAGGATGTGATTTCTCATAGCCTCAATGGGAACCATCCATCTTGAGTGCACCCACCTTACCAACGAGTTTACTAAATTACAAGGATTTTCTTAGAACTCTACCAAGACTATTTTTATAACACTTAAAGTAACGTTCGCACAAATGGACTGTATCCAATCCTTGGAAATCTTAGAATAAGTTCGGTAAGTTATATTTAATTTATGGAACCAAGGTTTTTGAAGGTCATTGGATTAATGCAACATTGCAATCGACGCTTAACACATTCTAACATATAATATTATAAAACATCAAGGTAAGAAGTACTTTAATATAACAATGTTTTTCATATTGAGGGCTTACGTCACTAAATTGCTATGTCATATGGGCCTTGGAAGTAGACGTAATTTAATCATGAGCGCTAAACCATGTACTTGTTCAAGGTGGGAGTTGGAAGTAGATTAAATAAAGAGGTAAGATGAATATTTTCAGTGTTTAACTTTGAAGGGTCACTATCTCGGAATTCTGTAAGGTGAATGTTAGCAATTCATGAATTACAACATTTCAGTAAATTGAAGGTACAAAATGATTCAACTCTCTCTCAATCCTCTTTAACATCTACTCCATAAAAATTCAACCACTAAAAACTGTAAATCCCAATATTTATCTTCTTTCTGGCACGAATTTAGACAAACACCAATAAAACTATATGCACAAGGAAAGGTAAATGCTATGCCTTTAATAAGTGTCAATGATTAATTAAGTGCACCCGGGGTGAAATGAAACATGCCCTAAGCCGTGGATGACCGCTATTCTGCCACTTAAAAACTGTTGCAAGTATGAACGTTGGTGATAATCCTTTCTCTACGGAAGGGTTTCCCCACGCCTTACTGTTCCGTCACACTCACGCTACTGTAAATATTCTCACCGCACTTACTTCGGTCAAACGAATCGATGACCTCTCAACCGTCGAATTCGCATCCCTTAAACCCTAAACTCAGCAAGTAACGCAGAGCTTGCACGTGGTATGTATGGAGAAGGCCCCTGAGGAGCACTAAGCCCCGTTTCACCACAAGGATATTTGCAGACACAACGCTCTCAACTCGACGGAATCCGTGAGGGAAAAAGGGAATACAGGGGGGGGTCCGAAATATGGATGCCCAACCCAGAGCGAAGCTATGGAAAGTCGCTGAGGTTAAACACAGGAGAAACGTAGAGGAAAGTCGTTTCCTCTACGAAGGAGAAACGTAGAGGTTAAACACAGGAGAAACGTAGAGGAAACGTAGAGGAAAGTCGTTTTCCTTGCTGGGAAAGCAAGGAAAACGATGAGCTCGAGATCTCCACACAAATGCAGAGGATCACCTCAAAATATGAGGGAATGTTCAGATGGATCCACATTTATTTCAGCGCTGAGTAAGAGGCAAGGTTCAATGAGTAAAGGATGGGTGAAAAAAAATGTTGAGATAAAGGATCAAGTCGCTGGGAAAATTCGTTTTGCTTGAGCATAGACAGCTTGGTAAAATGCAGAGCTCAAGAAGGGTAAAACGCTGAGGAGAGGCACCCAAAAAAGCACAGACATTTGCAGGCTTAACCCATGGATCAAACATGAATAACGCTGAGCTAAGGTAGTTTCCGAGAATCTTGTTAAAGGGCAGAGGAATAGATATCACGTAAATCGCGAAGACTCTCTTCGCTCATGAAGATTCAAACGAAGGAAGAGATTACAAATCCGAGTTAAGGTAAAATTCTAGGGAGTGGAAATGCCGAGACAAAACAAAACTTCTGAGCATACAAATTAAATCACTTAGCAAAGGTAAAACTAAATCGTTGAGCAGGGATAAAAGAAAACCATTACAAATGCTACCATAATTAAATCCATAAACAAAAATTAACAAATACAAGTGCAAAAACTAAATCATTGAGCAGGGATAAAAGAAAACCATTACAATGCTACAGTAATTAAATCTATAAACATAAATTAAACAAAAAAAAGTGCAATTTAATATGAGTACCGTAATTGGTGAAATTTCTTGTAGGTGTTCTTCAACATCTGGCGTTCCTCCTAGCTCTTGCTTGATAATCTCTGAGACCTCACCGGTACCTCCCAGCCAATGCTAGGGGTACTCTTCTCCCCCCTGAGCCCCCCGAGCCGCAAACGGGCCACACACACAAACCAAATAATAATCTATCTTCCCAGCTCACCTCTCAAGGTCGAGCTACCACTCTCTTTTCGAGCTGGGTATCCCAACTCCCACAAGAAAAACCAGTCAAGCAAAATCCAACAGCATAACCTTATGCATACCAGTCATCTCCATACCCCTCCTCTGCCATTTCTTTTATAGAATTCTCTTAGTGACTAGTTTCCAGAATGCACATCATTTTATTTTTATTAAATCTTTATTAGGAATATTCTCCCCCATACACTTGTCACCCGATCCCTTAGTTGCACTAGAAATTCATTTAATTAATTAAATTAATTTGCCAATTTCCCTCACCCACCTAAAAGCGTTTCTAAAAATGCTCCTCGATGTCTTTTGATTCCCTCACATTCTCTTAATGACTGACACCTTTATTAAATATTAGTTGAGTTTATTTTAGGAAAGTTCTCTATACTAGATTCTTTCTATGTTTCACATTCATTTTGCAAATAATTTCCCCTTTTTATCTAAGTTCAAATTTAGCAAGTTTTGCACATAAACAACAATTAATCTTTTTAAATAATTTAATCCTCCTTTAAATTCTAAATTTTATTTTTACCCCCCATTTTTCTTCATCCCCCCTTTATTAATTGCTTAATTAATTTTTAGTCCTCATGTCCTACTTAGTCCTAAGCTTTAAATTCAACTAGGCTTAGCAAATTTTTAAGGGAGGGTTATAATTATAAACTTTACTCATACATAATTATTTTAAGGATGACTAAGTCAAGGTAAGATATTTTTTTCTAGGCACCTAGGTTCTTTGAACATTTGTGTTTAAACATCGCGACATGCCTTGCAAGACGCACTACGTGCTCCAAGGGTGCCAGTCACCTTTATTCATGTTTCATTTATGCGACGTGCCCTTCAAGATGCACTATGTGCTCCAAGGGTGCCACTTTCCTTTTGAATGATTTTGGTAGACATCTAACCCTTGGAGTCAAAACTCCATCACATGACCTTGTGGGAGACTAAGGGCCTCTAAGGAATAAGGACCCTGCCTTATTGCATGCCCCTTAGAATCTTCATGAACAACTGTCTCAGTCTTCCCTCATGACATCGTGGATCTCTCAAACTAGGTAATCATTAATCTATAGTTCGATCCATGGCGGGAATGCAAGTAGGATGTGGGAGGGTCGCTGCTACACCTCTCCCTCAATATATTGGTGGTCATGCGTGACCCCTTTACTCCAAATGTGAGTTTAATTAGCAAGTTATCATCATCATGCATCCATCAACGAAACATGTCAGCGATCCATAAACAACATCATAATATACCAGTCATATGCCACATATGCAATAAAAAAAATAATCAAACCATAAACAATCCACTCCCTGACTTGATATGGAGTCAAAGAAGGTCCACCGATGCCATCGACATCCTTAATCTATCCAAAGTCCTACATACTCAGGAGAAACCCGTCAATAAAACCTATCGATACAAATATAATCAAATAACAGATCATCATATACACAACATCATCATAATCCATAATCAAAAAAATCAATCATATAATGAACCGGATCACTTGCACGCAAGTGTCCTCAAAGAATAAGCCACATCAAGTGCACACAAGAGAAGGATGTTACATTTGATCTGGTTGTGTGAGTGGTTACTGAAAGTGTTTGTCCTCTGTTGGAATACCTATGTTGTCGAACATATAATAGGACACTTCAGGTCACATCGATGGTTATGTCAGATTCTCATTATCCTATCTCACCTTTGTCATCGAAAGAAATGGGGGAGGAGGATATGTAGAAAAAAAACAAATTTTGATCATTTTGTTAGTGAAGAAAATCTAGACACTCATGACATGAATCCCTCCTCACCCATGGATAATTTGGAATTAGTTTCTTTTGATTTGAATTGCCTTGATGTAATAAATTCTCCTAGTTTAAATGATATAGATCAATAATTTTTTCCTACAACTGGTGGATTAGTTGTTGAACCTATTTTTTCTAAGAATTCTTTTGATTTGATTCTCTCTTTTGACCATGAACGTGTTTTGAAATATGTTTCGCATTCTCATATTGTGTAGGATCAAGACAACAATGATAATACTTTCACTCAAAGAGAAGAAATTAACATACAATACATAACACTTTTATCACAACAATCCACTTTTTACTTGAAAGAGGAAAACCATGTTGAGGATCAGTGTGTTGATTGTGAAACCATTCCTAGTGTGGATCCTACCGATTCAAAATCAGTCACCGATGTTCTTAAAGAGGAGGAACTACCATTCAAAGAGTCACATTTTGAAAATGTTTCTTGTTCAAGAGAGGCTTTTGATTCCCTTAATTCTTCTACTTACTATTTTTTGTATATTGATCTCTTTAATGGTTTTATCTTACAGGAAGCCACCCATTTTCCTATTCAAATAAAATAAATAGGGTTGGCCCCTTTTGAAGTAATTGGTGGTGGCAATGTGTATATGGAAGATATAGAGGATACTGCTTCTTCCCATGAACTCAATACAACTATGCTTTATCAACATTTTTCATGGGATGAAGGAAATGCCGTAGCAAATGTGTATCAAATGATGTCTTCTTCTTTTTCATCTGCATTTATGATCAATAGAGAGTCTTGTTGTTCAAGTATTCCTTTAGTTGACATTGTTGATGCTTGTGGATCTCACCATTGTCTTGAATATTTACCTTATACCATGGTGGGTGCTAGTCCATGTATATCATTTGATTTCACTAATTTGTCTCAAGTTGATGATTGCTTGAAGTATGAGTCCAGGGAGGCTTGTCAAGACAATGAGGCACTTCACTCTACACCAATGGTTATGTTGGGACCTCATTCTTTTGGTTTTTATTCAGGGATAAACAATTATGTTATCACAACAATTCTCTCACCAATCACACTTTACACAAATTATATGCATGGTTCTCATTTGGTATGCTACTTTCCCCTAAAATCCCTCCATCAATTCTATGATAGTTGTGAAATTTTTTATGATAGAATTGAAGCATGGTTGGAGGGGTCTTACTTGGATAAATTTCCCATGAATTATCACCATGACATCTTTAATATAATGGATAGAGTTTTTTTATGCAGGATTGAGATTATGTGGATGTATACATTGGCATTACGACTTCACATAGTTCATTCTTTTCAGCCATTGTAGTGTAGGAAATTAGTAGGATAAAGTAGGCTAGTGTCTTTTCTTCGCATAATATTATCTTTGATTTTTATTTTTTTAATACGTTTTCTTTTTTCCCTTTCTCTTTACTGTTGGTTGAACAATACATGAAATTTTCATCGAAGGTGGAAATAAATAGAAGGCATGTCCATTGTTTTTTTCCCTTGAATGGATTTTTTAATTTAATTTTGATATGAGAAAAATTGTTTTATTTCATTATCAAAAAAATCATATGAGCTGGGGTAATTTTCAGATCATTGATTCTATGCATGCTTACCATGCCAAATAATTTTCAAGCGTTTTGTCATCTTACAAGTGGGTATTTTAAATAAAGAATACTATTCAGTCCCTCTTGTGGTGAAAACAAGTACTCAAATTTGTTCCATATTCATATCTACAATATTTTAATTGGAAAAGTTTGCTTGATTGAGAGTCTTTTGAGTTTTGGGCTTGCTGTCCCATACACAGTGAATTGAATTTTTGAGTAATTAATTCTACCCATATGAAATTAAATCCACTTCAACTCCTTGTATTTTATTTGGATGATTATTTGATCACGGGTTGGAGATACACAAATGATTTCTTACCCACTCACTATTTTCTTTGGTTAATTTCAACCAACAATTTTCTATATAGTTTTTTCTTAGCTCAGTGAGCTTGGCTGATTTTCCATTTTAAGTTAGTTACTTTCATTACTTTTAGTTTTGATTTTTGGACTTTGGATGTGCGTATCTCATGCTCTATTCAGTTGGTCTTTTAAGGATGATATTTCCTTTTATCTTGCAACCTTCTTAACCCAAGTTTCCTTTTATACACAATAACAAGAGATATTCTTCCACACTATCTAGAAACATGTTTCAACATTATGGACAACACTGCTATTTAAATCTTTCTGGTGATATATTTTTTCAGAAAATATCTTGGGAATCAATCATTTTATTCCCCAACTCAGTAGTTTACTAAAGACTCAATCCTAGCACTGCGAATCATGATGATTTCAGAACTTATATTTTCTTGGAAAATATCTTTCTATCCTTTAGATTTGATGATTTTAAGTCACTCATTGTGGTTTCATTCTTGAGTAATATAGTTTTTATCATGGTTGAGTACTACATGCTTATTTCACTATCAAAGCCATTCAAATGCTTGGGAGTTGTAAATACCTCAGTGGTAAATCTCCATGCAACTTATAAGATTCTAAAGTTCAATTTATCAACATTTTTTTTCATCTTAGCCATGATAATAAGTTTCATGATGTTAATTTCTTGTGGGATGTAACTTATCAATTTATTGGGCTCACACTCTTCAACACTCCTTGAACCCAAACTCAGTTTATTCATAACTTGGAAAGATAAGCATGTTTGATAAAATATAGACAAGAATGACAAGATGACGAAAAAAGGCTCACTAGCCAACTCTTTTTGTATTCGCACCAATGTTACATATTTATAGTACAATGGGTGATGCCACTTCATAGAGATATTTTCTCTAGATCCTAAAATAATGCATGATGACTAGGATAGACAATCTTAACTAATTCATTAGTCATCACTTGGGGATATATGACTAATATCCTAAATGAATAATACAAATATAGGTGACAATTAGACTTAGTGATTGGTAAGGTAAGCCATAGGCTAACACCCCCCCCCTCAATCACAAGTTCGATCAATAATACCAACAATGAAGCATAAAATGGTATCATTTCCAAGTCTTCATACTAAAACTCCTGAGCTGAGCCTCAATGAAAAACTGCCTGAAAAATCGCCAATCTGGATGCTGAATGGTTCTTCTGAAATGAACTGGAAGATAGATGAGATATGGAAGTGAACAACTGCAATATATGAACAATCCCTAATTGCTTGACAATTTGATAATTTTTCCAAGTATTTGAGCTAGAAGAATCTAATGTCTTCTTCTAATTGGTGAACATGTAGTATCACCACTCTATTATCTATGTATCACTGAAGTGCTCTCTGAATCTGTGGTTTGGGATAATCGCTAACCAATTTTGATACCATGTATCTGATGGTTTTTGGATGACCACTAACCAATTTTGACACTTTTAGATGTCTAATAACATCCCAATGTATAATGCGTATGATTCAATTGCAGGTCATTGAACCATAATCCTGTCAAATTATGCTATTTATAAACTGTAGTTGCCCATTTGGAAAATTTCATGCTCATCTGGAATATTTGTTGTTGAAACTTTCAATTTGAGAACCATCTTCAATTCCATCATCAATTCCCCCCTTTGTCAGCTAAAAGGAGAGACCACACGTGGTTTCATGAACTATCACCATTTTATTTTTGAACTCCCCCCCTTAAGGTAAAGAGGAGTTACATCATTGTACTCCCTCTTCTAAGATTAAGAGAGTATCATACTTATTCCATTTGTATATAAAAAAAAGTGGGCATGTGGAAACAATGACATGTTATCTCATCCCATGAGGTCCATGCTCGAAATCTACACCATAAGGGGACCACTTATGTGAGGTAAAAAAATGTTATGTGCTGCAAGATTGGTATTTACTCGAGATTGAATTCTACGGTAAGACTTATATAATCCCTTGGTTGTTGATGACCATTGCCAAGGATTGATCCACTCATAGTGAATCTTCAATCTTGTAGGTTTCTTCAGTTTTGAACATCTGTATGAAGAATGGTTATGCTTGCCTCAATGATGGAAAGGATGGATATTAAAAAACTGATTCTCCATGTGACCAACTCGATTACAATGTTGGCACTTCGCATTATGATGCTGAACTGGAACATGTGAAAGTGAATCTTCTTGAAGGAATCCAATACTTTGGAACTTGATTGGTCTAGAATAATCAAGAATATGAAAGGTAACTTCCTTGTCATATCCAAGTCATGTTCTATTCTTGTTTCAAATTATTTATTCCCAAGGTTTGATGATGGGATTGGAAAGAGTATTCTGAACCTATTGCTTTGAAATATGTGAAAGTTGATTTACTGTATGTTTTCACATCATTGAAATGTTTTCTTCAATAAACTCAAAATAAAACTCTTAAAATGTAGGTTCCAAAATAGCTTCACCTTCGTATGAATAGGGAGTTGTCTTACTGAGTTTCTCCTTCATTGAATGTTGATGAAAATCATCATCATCATCATCATCAACGTAGAGAGGGTTGTGCTGAACAAAAACTAATTCAGAACACTTCACTCGCTGTTGATTTTTGAGATCTATCAACTCATCATTCAGTAGTTGGGATTGGTGTTGAAGGAGTCTAACTTTAGCTTGCGTCACTTGCAAACAAGTTAGCACTGATTGAAGAGTTGCTTTGTTCAATATTATTGTGTTTCCTTCAGTGGTGTTTATTAGAGTGTTTAATAACTCTAATAATTCGAGACTTCGAGCCATTTCAAAACACTAAATGAGGTCTCCTTATGAAGGTAGATCCCGATTAAAATTGGACTCAACAAAAGAAGGCTTGCTTGTGACTCGATCACTTGAATCGCTCGCTTGAACTTCACGCTCGCTTGAATTTTTCATGCTCATTTGAATTTGTCTCTAGCAAGAAGAGGGTGTCGAATACCACCGAAAATGCACCCAAAATTTGATGTTTACAATGATTCATTGACAGGAAAAACAATTGAAAATTGGACAAAAAAGGTAGAGGATGTCGGGCTTAGCTGAGAATGCACCCAAAAATTACAATATAATTCAATTTGATTTCAAAGATACAAGTAAACTTACAAAACTGACTATTTGTAAGTTACAATTATTGCAGATTCAGAAATTGAATTGATCTTCAAATTTGATGATGCTTTTAAATTCAATTTTCCTTCAATTATGAGCTTGACTTGTTCATTGTTGATGTGATTGTCGACTTGATTGCTTCAATACGCTGCTTGATTATATTTTGTAGGAATTTGATCACATGTGTTCGGTTATATGTGCCTTGATGTCATTAACTTGATTTGTATTTTGTGCATTTGATAATGTCAAAACATGTTCGCCCTTTTTAATGACAAGAGTTTTTTTCTCCTTTGTAAATACTCTTCCCTTATATCTCTAACATAGAGAAAAAACCAATCACTTTGGTTTTGATGAATGTCCTTTTAGTGGAGATCGCCTAGGAACATTATAAACACTTCAAACAACTCATTTTACATATGATACCGGTGTAAAAGTCCTTGCAGAATGGAGCATATCCCACTGTGGATCCCTGAATTTCTGACTAGGGATCCGCACTGTGATTTGGGTCCTCTTATCAAGGCCATGACCAACTCTAGATCATTCACCTCATCATGGGATATTGTGCTAGATGCTCACCAAGGATAGTCTTGGTGTGGTGGCTTCCCCTTATCATATATTTAAAGAAATCCACATGGTTATGTGGAAATTGGATCATTATTCCTTGTGGCAGGCCAACGAAAAACCAAGAATGGCTGAAGGACATCCTTCTCCTAGTCTAATGAAATATATATACCAAATATATAGAGGGCATGGTGAGCTGTGTGACTCTACCTCCAAGATTTCCAAATCTCATACGCTTGCACTATTGAAGATAAATCAAGAAATTCCCATGTCGTAGCTTTCAAAGTGGATCTGGTATCACACCACCATCATTGCAAAATATGCCCGCATAGATTGTAAGAGATGTCATGGAATCCAATCACTATGATCTATGTGATAACTTGATCATGGAGCTAATTATGCCAAATCTAAATACTTGAATGTTGCCAAGGTGTCATGTATTTATGAACCTGAGAAGCCGTAGTAACCTACAACCAAGAAGACATTAAAAAGTTCTGATTGTGCAGACGTATGCCACCACATATTTTCCCGTGCAACCATCACTGTCATATAAATCCTTTGCAACGACATTTTGGATGCCACGAGGGATGAGACTTCATCTTCTTGGGAAGAAATAAATATCGTCAGAATATTCTTTATTGTTGCCACCTTCATATCAGATTCAATGCATTAAATCAGAGGTTCAATGCAACATGCATCACTTTGAGTAGTTACGCATTGATTACTATGTAATATTTATAGCTATATTAACAATAAGAAGATCCAAGGCTTCAACAACCAATGATAATGCCTGCAATACTTAGTCACCAAACCGAAATGGCATCTTCAAGATGGATGAGTGCACACGTCGAATGCGAAACAAGTTTTCAACTAGGAAAGAAAATACTCTGCAAGCTTTCGAACTATTAGAAAGAATCTTGGGTTGGGTGATTTTGTGAGATCAAGTGTTGTATTGTGTGCCAATTATGATAATTTGTGTGTTTTCATATTTTTGGGCAAATCAACATGAATTTTAGGTCACTGGGTAATTTGGACATCATCTACAGGATCACAATCATGACCTGGATTTAATTCATCTCATGATACCACATTGGTTCAACTTAATCTAAAGAGAAAATTCTCCATAAGATGATGTGTATTTTTTCCTACCAGATCTAGTTCGATTTCAATTTCACTGGGTTGTGTATTAATCTCCAACTTCCAAATTTAAGTGGAAGGAACTCGCTAGACTGGCTTCATTCCTCACCGTTAACCTTGTTGGGAAGTATTCTATCTCTACCTTCTTAATAATGGACGAATGCAGATTTAGGGAGTCCTTGACTCTGAACCTTTATGAAAAAATCCATTCTTTATCCACCTTTATTTTAGATATATGCAGATATTCCAAACAATATTTCTATTAACCAACAATAAACTTAAACTCGTTCATTGATCTCAAGAACGTATTCGAATCACCTTTAGTCATACAGGGGCTTGTGATTGGGATTGTGCTTGAAGGAGTCTAACTTTAGCTTTGATACCAATTGAATGAATATGCACAAGAATAACAAGATGACCAAAAAGGCTCACTAGCCAATGATTTTTGTATTCACACCATTGTTACATATTTATAGTACAAAGGGTGATGCCACCTCATAGAGAGATTTGCTCTAGATCCTAAAATCATGCATGATGACTAGGCTAGGCAATCTTAACTAACTCATTAGTCATCATTTGAGGATATATTACTAATATCCTAAATGAATAATACAAATATAGGTGATAATTAGACTTACTGATTGGTAAGATAATCCATAGGCTAACAATGTTTGGGTCATGTTGGAGCATATTTTTTTAAATCCTTCTTACTCATGACCTTCCTGATTTTATTTTCTGAATTATATGTCTTATTCTTTTGAACAAAAAACCTATCTAGTGGAGAGACAAGATACACACTCTTCTTTTTTCATTTCATTTTCTCCATATCCTATGTCATATATAAGCTCGAGGAAGTAAAATTTATTGTTTCTCTACTTGGAACACTCTTCGGAACTTGAGGATATCATTTTCATGGATTTTCCCATCACGAAAAAACATTAACTTATCACAAATTAGAAATCATATTTTGGTAATTTAATTTAATTATGATTTTTGATTATACCTTTCACTCATGATAGGGGAATCCATCCATCTTGGATGCCATCAAAGATTATTTGCACCTTACCAAGGTGTCTTAATTGCTATCATTTACATAATTATTTCCTCTTGCCTCTCACAAGGTTGAAGATAATCATGCAAATATTTCACATTATTATCATTAATGACAAGTGGAAATACAAATCTTGATGTGCAATGTTGAGGATTTGTTGAATCATACTTTTATTCATCTTTTAAGCATAAAAAATATTGGTAATGGACATGTATCCTTAAGAGATGGATGGAATTGAAGTCTTATGGTTCTATCTATATTTGATTGGTTCAATTTGTAGGAATAATACATTATGTCCAGAGATCTAAATCTCACAACAATCAATGACACTAAGTCTCACATCGAAGGAAATATTATGCAAAAAAACATGGTGTTTATTTCTCAGGAAGAAAGAAATAATATTTGACTGAATGAATAGCAGAAAAATACCTGATGACTAAATTTTCACTTAGATAAGTTTTATGAAAACCAATATAGTTTAAGTTTACAATAGATTAGCGTTCTTTGCTTAGGATTAGTTTAATTTTGGTCTTTACTTTTATTTTTAGTTAAATTTCATTTCAATAAGTTATTCATTTAAAGGAAGAGTTCTTCCCAAACTGTCTAATAGTTGATCATAACATTCTTTTGTTATGCAGGTTGGGAAATGGTTTGTGCAACCGAAAACTCATGATTTTTCTCTTTAATGAAAAAAACTTAGGGAAGTGTTAATCTAAATTTGGCTGCTTAGATTCCTTTGCAACAATTTTTAATCAACCAATATTGTCACCAACTCAACAACTGATCAACAATATAGTTTCATTCATGTATTCACATATTTTTTTATGATCTAGTTGATATTTGGAGTCATTTTAATTATTATTTTTATGACCTCAATAATTAGATCATCTCCTCTTTTCCTCATCGGATTGAATCATTTAAATCTAAAGGATTAATAATATCTTTGACGACAAAGAGAAATTGGTGCTTTGGTGAGAAATATGAAATGTAATTTATGTTATTGGAAAATTCAACATTTTCAAATATGCAAAGGACTTGCTCATGTCAAGAAATATTGAGAGCTTATGGGTTTTTGGAGTGTTTCATGTAATTGATTTTGAAAAATCTAATTTGACTAAATTTATCCATTAACCCATTTTTCTAGATTCCTGGAAGCTTGTTTTGTTGCACTAAATGAAAATAAAATCGTATGTGATAGTTGGATTGGAGGATTGTGTTGCAATTTGTTTTACTAGATTATCAATTCTCATAATCTTGCTTGTTCTTCATTTTACATCTTTACCCTGGGAATCTTTCTATTGGGCTTGCTGTTGAACGATTAACATTACTTGAATAATTATTTCCCTCAGATTATTTTCCAAGATTTCACTAAAAATACTTTTGCTATTGTTTCCCTAGATTTATTACTTGCTGCTTGGTTGTCTTCTTACTTTCAACCAATTTTCATTATTTTTGATGACCGACATTATAGCTTTAGGATTCCCTTAGTTTAGTTTTATTTTTCAAGAATTGGCTTCATTTTTAGTGCTTTCTTTCTACTTGTACATATTGCTTCCATATTTTAAGTTGAATGCTGGTATGTTCCTTGAGTTGTTTTGAATTCTTAGTCTACCTTGAGGATTACTATTTAAATTCGAGTGAGGAGTTGGTCCAATTCTGGTCATATACTGAAGAATTTTTTTATAAGTCATAGGATGCATGCATTTCCCTATATGAATGAAAATTCATGAATTTATTAGTTGTAGGTATGGACTGATAATTGTGGTGGTACACATATTCCTACTAAGCATACCATGATAATCCATAAGTATATGAAAGTGTCTATATACATATTTCTTTGAGCTCCATTCACTTCATATTTATAAAATGGCCAATACTATGATATTTTTTGGGGAGACATGTGGGTTAAAATAAAATGCATAACATCTACTCAGCGAATCAAAATAACTCTCATATCAACCCGCTTCCTTCACTCCCTATGTGCACATGCATATCTTTATTTAAATATAAAAGGGTGGGCATATTTTGAAATCGAAAGGAAGTGGAAAGAACTATTAATAGTGTGGGAATTATAAGTAAACCCATCGGGTCTATAGACACTTATTGACAATGGGTCTATGCTTGTATGATACCGAGGCAACTTTGTCGGGGCTATGGACGCTCACTGGTAGTGAAGCAATGCCAAGAAAAGAGAGATGAGGAACAAACTTATGTAGATGTTTGCTTGTTATAAAAAGTGAAAAACCATTGCTAAACCAAAGACAATCATAAGTGTGCAACCAATAAAATAATTTACCTCACTAATTATCCCTTTGAAAAATGTGTATTAGATTACAAGTACTATAAATATTAGATTATATCTTTTAGAAATTTGGCGTTAGTGTGGTACCCATGATTATTGGAAAATTGTTTGTAGTTTGTTGAACTTGTTGAGTATATTGTCATTGATGTCAAGGATGTGGAAGTGATGGAAGTCATACTAAGGACTAGGTTGGCATGACAAGTTGAGAACCAATCTATATCAAAGTTAGCATATAATTTAAATGGGGAAATAAATCGTGACCTTTGGTCAACATGTGGAAGAAATTGTGGCCATTGATCGTAGTCCTTAAGGCCCAAAACCTAGAAGAAATAGTGACCTTTGATTTACATATGGAAGAAATCATGGCCGTTTATCATAGTCTATTAGAGTTTATACAATCCGAGTCAGAGCTGGAGGAGGACTCCAATGAGTAATAGCAAATATAGTCTATCAAAGTTTATGCATTCAGAGTCAGAACTGGAGGAGGACTTTGATGAGTGATAGTCTGATCTATGATCAATCATGACCGTTATCTCTCCTCTGCAATGGATTGTTTAGGTTCATCGACAAAGTGCTATATAAAGCATTGTATCTATGTCAATCTGCACCGTTGAACCTCTTCCTTGATGGACGATTGGATCTTGTCGTCAGAGTGTTTAAAGTCTTGGAACTCTGACATAAGATGCTCCGAGTCAATAAGATATGTTGGATCTATCGAAACTGTAGCGGGAGAGAATATGGACTGTTAATATGAGTTCCAACCATCAAAGTGGAGTGTAGCAGAGGTACTCTAACAATGAAGAAATATGAGAGATAACGATAGCCTTTGATTTGAGTTGAGTACATATCCGTTATCCATCAGAGGTCATGGTTAGAATGACGTTAATGAGTGAGTAGTGATACTTAGACGAAGAACTCCAAGGAGAAATTTGGACCATAGGTCGCCAAGAAGGTGAGATTTAATATCAGCCATAGATTTTCCATGGGTCCCACTTGACCATCCCATGAATAGGTTAAAAGAAGGAAGATAATCATCGTGCATGTTGAGGGGGATATGTGATTGGAGCCATTGATTTCAGACTGAGAGGACCATTGGATTTGTCGCAATAGTTTCCATTGGAGTGGAGTAGATGGACAAGTTTTGACGAAGAGGATTACGAGATTCAACGACAACTATTGATAAAAAAGTGGATGACTGCTATGCATCGAGGTGTTGTTGAGTGTTTTGGTGTCTTGATGAGTTTGATAGCCTAGGTGGTCTCGATGAACATGATCATAGATTTCCAATGGATATTGATCAATTTTATGATATGATGGTGACTGAGTGATGAGGTCCCGGGGGTCCAATAGCCTGGACCGATAAGGTTTTGATATGATGGATTTAGATTGACAGTTACGATCTAATTGAGATACAATCAGATGGCTCCTATGCGTTGAGGACATTATCTATATTCTTGGAGATCAGATCAACATTAAATATTTATTTGAAGATTTGATTGGACGGNTGAGATAATTTGCGTGCAACATAATGGAATAAAGATTGGATTTCATGAAGGGTTTAAAAAAATGTCTAATCCTAATTTAATAAAGAACAAAGGATCTGGAGCTGAACTTGCGGACATAATTTTGGGGTATGTGGAAAAATCTATAAAATCATGGAATCTATAAATAAATATTCCCTAATCGAGCTAAGTGGTGGAAAAGTAGTGAACAAATTTGAAGAGAAGAGGAACTCTTTAATTCTGAGGCTCACAGGTCCATTGATACACGGGCATGGAAGAAGAGAAGATATGAATGTATCAGGGTGGTTGGGAGGTGCAAGCAACTCCTAGATTTGTGCAGAATGAAATAACTGCGACAACAGAGACATGACAACAAACTTGTGAAGTGTTGAAGGATAGAAATAATCAATATGATTGACTGATTAAGAATATTGGTGGCTTTATTTTTGTAGGTTGGTTCCTAAATTCATTTATTTGGTTCTCAAGAATATTGGTGTATTCATTCTTGTAGGTTGGTACCTGAATTCATTGAGTTGGTGCTCAAGAAGATTGGTGTCTTCAATATTGCAGGTTGGTGCCTCAAGTCATTGCGTTGGCGCTCAAGAGGATTTGTGTCCTTATTTACTTGTAGGTTGGTTCCTAAATTCATTGAGTTGGTTCTCAAAGAGGATTGTTTTCCTCATCTACTTGTAGGTTGGTGCCTACAAAGAATTGGTGTCCTCACAGACACTTGTTTAAAAATGAATTGATCTTTATTGGTGAAATATTTTCAAGTAGTTTTCTCCCAGTTTGGGTTTCCACTTCAAAATTTGTATACCGTGAATGTGTTGATTAATGCTATGATATATTTTGATTTTACTTATGATATGATTGTCTACAATTTAATTACAAAAGTGTTTGAATCAATCTTTAGAAGAAAAAGAGAACAAATTGTCTAGTACTGATTCACCCCCCCCTCTCAGTACCATTGAATATCTCAACAATTGTTATAAGAGAAAGGTTACTTAAACAATATTCTAACCACTGAAAGGTAGATCCCAAAAGTTCACATGGATAAACAAGAGAGACTATCCTTAATCAAATATCCATACTTTCATGGAACATATTATGCCTTCTGAAGCTTTAGAATGAGAGTGTATTTGTAGTCACTAGGATATGATGTCTGCGAATCAATAAAGAATGGTTATAAAACTCCAACAAATCCACTTTTTGATATAGGTGCAAAGAAACTTACCGACAATAACTCAAAATCCATGAATGCAATTCTGGAAGGATTATCAAAATCAGAATTCACAAAAGTTATGCATTGTTAATCAACAAAGGAGATGTGGGATAAACTACAAAACACTTATGTAGGAGATGATAAAGTCAATAAAAAAAAATATTGACTCATAGGAGTCAATTTGAAAGCCTGAATATGGATGAATAGGAAAACATTGCAACATATCTTCTTCGTGTGTGTGGAATTTTAAACATCAACAAAGGCTTAGGTGAAATAGTTGATGAGAAATTCATTGTGAAAAAAGTACTCATGTCACTTTCTATGAGATTCAATCCTAAGATATCTGCTTTCGAAGATAGAAACTATTTGGAAAAATTAACAATGGATGAATTGCATGGAATTCTTATAGCTTATGAGATGTGAATAGGACAAGAAAAAATATCTAAAAAATAAGCAACATTCAAAACCTCAAATAAGACCAACATAGGAAAAGAAAGAGAAAGTGACAACTCGAATGATTATTATGATATAGAGGAAGCCGAATTTGTAAGAAGGCTCCAGAAAGGAACTAGAAAATATAAAGGTAAGCTTCCCTTCAAATGGTTTAATTGTGGTGAAGTAGGACACTTTTCTGCCAAGTGTCCTCATAACAAGAACATGGACTACAAAGATAAAGATGATTTTAACCCTAATGAAAGAAGAAAGGGTAAAAATCAAAGGAACAAATACTTTGAGAAACAAAAGAATAATCTCTATTCCAAAGAGAAAAAAACTGTTAATGTTCTGAAAGTCATGAAGAGATTGAAGAACATGTTCTATTCATAGCCCTAGAAACAGATTCCAATGAAGATGAAGAAAATGACATCATCCCAAAAATTGGAAACAATGATGATGTGGATTTTTATTTTGAAGGATAATTACTCTATGCTCTATATGAAAAAAAAGGATTAGAAGAAAGAATAACCAATTGAAGGAAGAATTGTCACACAATTCTGATCTGGCATCTCAATTAGAAGAACATAAGAAAATTTAAGAGGAAATAAAAAGTCAACTACAGAACAAAGAACAAGATTGTGAAAAACTTAAAAAGGAAAATTCTTCCCTAAGAAAGGAAATTGATATAATTACAGTTGAGCTGAACAACAGTCTAAAATTTGAAAGAATTTCCATGATGTTATACAATATGATCAATAACCAAAGATCACCATTTGAAAAAACTGTACTTGGTTACAATCTCAACTCCACATTGCAGAAAATCGAGCAAGAACCCAAGAGATATGTTGCGGCCGTGAACAATTCCATCAAACATGATGAGAAATCCAATGAAGAAAACCATGAATGGAAGAAGCCTTCTATCCTTCACAGGAAGATTGAATTCAAAAAGGTGATAACACTAAGAAGACCTACTATGAATAGGTATGAATATCTCTTTCTTAGTAACTATTTTTCATGCCACATTTTTGGACATAAGGCAATAAACTGCAGAGTATATCCAAGGAATGATCAAAGAATAAATGGAGGTATGTACAATGGTCCAAGAAATAATTATGTGAACAACAAATTCAAAAATCCTATTAACAATAGAAACATAAATTCATTTGGTCCACTACTTAACTATGATATTGAATGTTATAAATGCAATAATATTGGCCATAAATCTCAATATTACAAAAGGTGGATACATGCCCCTATGGAAAAACATACTTCTATCAACAATACCACCAATGTTTGGAAAAATAAACAAGAGAAGGGTTCTCAAGAAGAATGTGATTTAGCAATGCATGATGAAGACAAAGAAAGCTATTGGTACATAGACAATGGATGCTCAAAAAATATGACCGGTGATAAAAAAAAATCCCTTAAGCTAAATAAAGAGAAGGTAGGGAGTGTTTCATTTGGATATAATAAATCTGCTAAGATAATTGGGAAAGGTAAAGTCAGCCTTGGAAGTCAGAATGCCACAGTAGAAAATTTTCTTCTAGTTGAAGATATGCAACATGACCTTCTAAGTGTCATCCAGATGTGTGACTAGGGAAACACACTTCTTTTTAACTCCCAGGAATGTGGAATAGGTAAAGAAGATACTAGTAGATTGGTAGCAACAATAATAGAAACTCCAAATAATGTATACATTCTAAATAAAATTGGAAGAGAAGTATGTTGTATGAGACATGAAGATGAAAGCTAGTTATGGAATAAGAGAATGAGAAATTTAAGTTTTGACAACTTGGTTAAGGTCAGTAACAACTAGGAAGTAAGAGGCATGCCAAAAATCATCAAGCCCTCAAACCCAATTTGTAAACATTGTCAACATGGGAAGAAAACAAGAGTGAAATTTAGAACCAAGGAACATTCAACATCAAGACCATTAGAAATTATCCACACTAATATTCGTGGGCCAACCAAATCACAAAGTCGACAAGGTGACTGTTACTTCATGTTGCTCATTGATGATTACACAAGAATAAATTGGGTATCCTTTCTCAAGCATAAATCAAAATCCTTTTGGAAGTTTAAATCATTCAAAGCATTGGTTGAAAATTAAACAGAATTGAAAATAAATGCCTAAGATCAGATAATGGAGGAGAATTCACATCAAATGAGCTTGATGAATTCTGTGAATATCATGGAATAATAATACACTTCTCAACTGCAATAACTCCACAACAAAATGGAGTAGCTGAAAGGAAAAACATGACTATACAAGAAATGGCTACAATGATGCTAAATCAAACTAAGCAGTTAGATATGTTTTGGAGGGATGCAGCCTACACAATTTTCTACATTATGAAGAAAGCACATCTACGAGCCAACAATGACAAAACTTTATATGAATTATGGAAAGGCAGGCCAACAAATGTCAAACGCCTTAAGGTTTTTGGAAGAAAATGATACATAAAGAGAGATGATGACAACCTTGAAAATTTTGACTCCAGTTCAGATGAAGGTATTTTTCTTGGTTACTCCTATTAAATAAAAGCTTACATATGTTTCAATCCGAGATTAGACAAAATCATTGAGAGTGCAAATGTAAGAGTGGATGACGAAAATCCTGGAAGGATCAAGATGCAAACAAATGATCAACCAAAAATAACCATTTTTAGTGAAGAAGAGGAAGATATTGAGAATTATAATACAAAATAAGAGGAAGAAAATGAGAATGATAATGAAGAAGAAGAGGAATAGGAAGAGGAAGATCCTAGACAAGACACAAATAATCCTTCAAGATATGTTCAAAAGAATCACCCTAAAGAACTGATTATTAGTAATAAAAATGAAGGTGTCGAAACAAGAAGACAATTGAAAAGATCACAAGAACAAAAAAATATGTATCTTCGTTCTAAAATAGAACCCAAGAACCTAGAGGAAGCTAGCAGAGATAAGAATTGGGTAACTGCTATGAATTAAGAATTAGATCAGATTGAGAAAAACCAAACTTGGGAGCTAGTTCCTAGACCAAAAGACAAGAATGTTATTGGCACTAAGTGGGTATTTAAGAACGAACTAAACGAGGATGGAAAAGTAGTGATAAATAAGGAAATAATGGTATGTAAAGGCTATGCTCAAGTTGAAGGTGTAGATTTTGATGAAATTTTTTCTCTAGTGGCTAGACTAGAAGCCATTAGAATAATCCTAGCATTTACAAGCTACAAGAGTATCAAATTCTACCATATGGACACTAAATCTGCATTTATTAATGGTAATGTGGAGGAGGAAGTATTCATTGAGCATCCCGAGGGAATTTAACTATAAGAAAATCAAGATTATGTGTGAAAACTGAAGAAATATCTCTATGGTCTAAAGCAAGCACCTAGAGCTTCGTACTCAAATCTTGATAAGTACTTACAACAATAAGGTTTCAAGAGAGGAACTGCAGAAAGTAACATTTACATCAAAGAAGAAGATGGAAATATTATTGTCATTTTGGTCTATGTATATGATATTATATTTGGAAGAAACTCTAATGATATGAGTCAAATGTTTTCAAAGGACATGTAGAAAGAATTTGAAATGTCCATGCTAGGTGAGTTGTCCTTCTTCCTAGGTCTACAAATTTCTTAGGAAAATAAATTTATATTTATTTCTCAAACAAAATACATCAAGGAGATGTTAAAGAAGTTCAAGATAGAAAAATGAAATCATGTCAGTACTCCAATGATTACAGGCTACAAGTTGAGTAATGATGATGAATCACTAGAGGCTGATCACACCATGTATAGATCAATGATGTGTAGTCTTTTATATGTGACTGCATCAAGACCTGATGTTATGAAATCTATTAGATTGGTTGCAATATTTAAATATTCACCGAAAGAATCGCATGTGATGGCATTCAAAATAACTTTTAGATACCTAAAAGGCACAATGGAGTTTGGACTATGGTACCAAAAAGAAGAAGAATTTACTTTAACAACATATACTAATGCAGATTGGGCAAACAATGTTGATGACAGGAAGAGCACAAGTGGAGGAGAATTATTTTTGGGAAACTGTTTAGTATCTTGGCTAAGCAAGAAACAATCTTCAATCTCCTTATCCACAACAAAAGTAGAGTACATTGCAACAACATCTTGTTACACACAAATTCTCTGGATGATAGAAACACTGCAAGACATTAAGGTAGAATACAAACATCCAATTTATATACTATGTGACAACACCAGTGCTATAAGAATTTCAAAGAATATAGTAATGCATTCAAAGACAAAACATATACCAATCAAATATCATTTCATGAGGGAACAAGTAAATGATAAAATTGTCAATTTGGAGTACGTTCCTACCAAGAAACAAATTGGAGATATGTTTACCAAGCCTCTTCCTAAAGATGCATTTGAATACCCCATACAAAAAATATAGGTTAAACAAATCCCTCAATAAATTCCCCCTTTGTCATTGATATCAAAGGGGGAGAGAAAGAATAAAAACTAGAGGAGTATATAGTAAGGGGGAGCAAAAGAAGGAAAACTAGAGGAGCATACTGTCAGCAGGAGCAGAAACCAAGCAAGAAATAAGAGGTCTCAACAACACACTGACAGGGGAAACAAAACAACAATAGAGTTTCCATCAATGACAAAGGGGGAGATTGTTGAGTATATTTTCATTGATTTGAAGGATGTGGCAGTGATGGAAATCATACTGATGATTGGGTTGGTCTGACAAATTGAGAACCAATCTATATCAAATCTAGAAGATAATTTAAATGTGGAAAGAAATCGTGACCTTTGATCAACATGTGGAATAAATTATGGTTGTTGATCATAGTCCTTAAGTCCTGAAACCAAGAAGAAATCATGAGATTTTATATACAGATGGAAGAAATCATGGCCGTTGATTGTAGTCTATCATAGTTTATACAATCGGAGTTAGAGTTGGAGGAGGACTTCGATGAGTAATAACAAACATAGTCTATTCGAGTTTATGAAATCAAAGTCAGAAATGGAGGAGGACTTCGATGAGTGATAGTCCGATCTATGATCAATTTTGACCTTTGTCTCTCCTCTGTGATGCACAATTTAGATTCATCAGTGGAGTGCTATATAAAGCATTTGATCTACATCAATCTGCATCGTTGAACCTCTTCCTCGATGGGCAGTTGGATCTTGTTGTCGAAATGTTTCAGGTCTTGGAACTCTGTTAGAAGAAGCTCTGAGTCATTAAGAGCCATTGGATCTATCAGAGCTGTATCCAGAGAGAATCTAGATCATTAATATGAATGCCAACCATCAGAGTGGAGTGTAGCGGAGGTAATCTGACAACAAAGAACTCCAAGAGATAATGAGATCCTTTGATTTGAGTTTAATAGATTTCCACTGTCCCCAGAGGTCATGGTTAGAGTGAAGTTAATGAGTGAGTAGTGATACTGTGGAAAATAAATATGAGGATAAATCTAGATCGTAGGTCGGAAAGAAGGTGAGTTGCAATCTTAGCTATAGATATGCCATGGGTCCCACCTGACCATCCCAATAATAGGTTAAAATAAGAAAGATAACAATTGTGCATGTTGAAGGGGTGACATGATTGAATCCATTGATTTCAAACTGAGAGGATCGTTGAATCCACTGTAGTAATTTCCATTGGAGTGGAGTATATGGACAGGTTTCGACGAAGAGAATTACGAAATTCAACAACAACAATTGATCAACGATTGAATGACTGCTATGCATCAAGGTGTTGTTGAATGTTTCAATGTATCAATGAGTCAAATAGGCTTGGTGGTATTGATGAACATGATCATAGATCAATGATGGAGATTGAATTGAGTTTATTATCCGATAGTGACTAAGTAATGAGGTCTCGAGGGTTTGATAACCTGATGGTTTCGATATGATGGATATTAGATCGAGAGTTACAATCTAATAAAAAGATGATTAGATGACTCCTATGCGTCGAGGAAATTATGTATATTCTTGGATATTAGATCAACATTCGATATTTATTTGAATATTTGATCAGACAGTGGCTGAACGTTGAGGACTAGTGAGCTAATTTGTGTGCAATAGAAGGGAACAAAGACTGGATTTCTTTAAGGGTTTAAAAAAAATGTCTAAGCCTAATTTAATGGATAATAGAGGATCTGGAGACAACCTCGTGGATTTAATTTTTGGGTATGTGTAAAAATCCATAAAATAATGGAATCTATAAATAAGTATGTCCTAATCAAGCTAAGTGGTGGAAAAGTAGTGAACGAATTTGAAGATAAGAGGAACTTTGTGATTCTGAGGCTCACAGGTCCATTGATACACAAGCATGGAAGAAGAGAAGATATGAACATCTCAGGGTGGTTTGGAGGTGAAAGGAACTTCTATATCTATGTAGAATGAAAGAATTGTGACAACGAAGAAATGAAAACAAACTTGTGAAGTGTTGAACGAAAGAAATAATCAATATGATTCACTGCTTGAGAATATTGGTGTCTTCATTCTTGTAGTTTGGTGCTTGAATTCATTGATTTTGTGCTCAAGATTATTGGTTTCTTCATTCTTACAGGCTGGTTCTTGAAGTCATTGAGTTGGTGTCTTCAATCTTGCAGGTTGGTGCCTGAATTCATTGAATTGGTGCTCAAGAGGATTGTTTTCCTCATTTAATTGAAGGTTGGTGCATGAAGCCATTGAGTTGGTGCTCAAAGAGGATTGGTATCCTCATCTAATTGTAGGTTGGTGCCTACAGAGGATTGGTGTCCTCACATACAATTGTTTAAAAATGAATTGATATTTATTGGTGAAATATTTTCAACTGGTTTTCTCCCAGTTTGGGTTTTCGCTTCAACATCTATATACTATGAATGTGTTGATTAATGTTGTGATATATGTTCAGTTTAATTATGATATGATTGTCTACAACTAAATTACAAAAGTGTTTGAAGTAGTATTTATAAGAAAAAGAGAACAAACTGTCTAGTATTGATTCACCCCCCCTCTCAGTACTATTGAATATCTCAACATAAATTATCTTTAAAATTCATATCTGAAGTAAAGGCCTTAGAACTCTAGTGATATAGATAACATGGTCTTCTAGTGTGTTGCCAAGTGTTTAGGCGACAACAACTCCCTTTACTTTTTCTTTTACAAGCGAAAGGAAAGGGGCCCCATACTAAAATTTTCATCCCTAATGCCTAATCCTCTAATGCTTGAACCTAATGTTAATTCTTTGTCTACCTTGAGGAAGTTGGGTGGTTTGATCTTGATTGATCATTGTCTTGAATGAGTTTGTTGTTGATGATTTTCCTGATAGGATAATTCAAATCTTGCATCCGCTTGCTTACATGTTGTGCTTAATGTCTTCATCTTTATGCTTTCGCATGTTGATCATACCCTTATGTTTAGATATCTAAGTTTCAGTCACAAAATCACCAATCCCTCTTTGAGTTTGAGACTTGGTGTTAATGCATAGAATTGTAGGGGTGTCAAAAACACTTTGGTTTTGTTTTTTTGGAGTCATAGGGTTTTATAGGTCTTAGGTTTTGTGTCTTTTTTTTGGCATAACTCAAATTTTTTATTTGAATAAGCAAAGTTATGTTTAGCCTTGTTTTAGACTCTTTATGTCATAAAATTAGTCATCATGACAAGGTTACCTGGTCCTTATGAGTCACACTCTTGGTCTTAAAATCATCACCATGACATTTCATGCCTCCAAGTTGTACACAATTTTTCCTTTGTCACCATCCAACCATTTAGATGTAAAGTCAAAGTCATATGTATTTGCTGCCAACTCACCAATAGAGTTCACATCATACACATGAGTACCTCAAGAATTCATTTGTCATCATTGTAGTTAAGAAACATGTCGAAGGAGATTTTATGATTTTCAGTTACCTCATTTAATTAATGTTTCAAGGATTATGTCTCAGAATTTCTAATAGTCTCATTGAAGTGCACCATTGATTTTGAATTTGGTGCTACAAACTAGCTAAAAAAGGATCGTTGAGGTTGGATAGCTTGCTGATAGACCAAATCAAGTTTACATGCATCAACATCAAAACTAGGTTCATCAGGTACTTCTTTATGGTCTTCACATTGTTCAAAGGATTGAAAGAGGGGTTTGTGTTGCTTTATACATTGGCATTGCGAATTGTTCAAACCCTCTTTTTCTACATCATTTTGAAGTGTATTCTTCAATCAATTGAATGATACCCTTATCAGGCCCGAGGTGTATGGTTGATCAGTTGTAGAAACAAGCTTGAATTTGATACTTCATTAAGTGTTGCAAACTGATATCTATGCTGCTGAAAACTTGTTATTAGCAAGAATAATTGGCCATGAGTTTAAACCATAATTAATAGTTTTGGTTTTCCTCGAGTTATATATCAAGATTATGAAGTTTTTACAACATATTTGGACTCTTGGTACAAGTTTTGAGGTGTTGAATCTTTGAAAAAGTGAAACAGGCTACTACAGGAAAGTTCACAGTGCTCGGACTCACTGGTGCCGCGAACTGGTAATTTATGACAGTTTGTAAGCATTAGCACACAACATAGGATTGTTTGGATCATAAATTTTGAATGCCAATCTGGGTTCCTATTAAATTTGGCATGGAGGAAAAAAATGATGTTTTTGACATGTTGAAAAAAAATCAAGCCAACCCATTTCATATTTTTGGAGAAAATCTAAAAACATCACCTACAAGAAAGTTTGCAGTAGATGTTGTTGAAGGCACTGTGAACTCTAATAGTCTGACAAATTCGAGCTATGGTAAGGCTTCCAGCTATCAGGGAAGGTTAGAATGGTCTCCTAGGAGTTATTTGAACATGCAGGATATGCATTCCATCTCCATATCAAGCATCATGCCCTGTTTCAAAAGGAATTTATCACAATAGACAATATCCCAAAAAATAGGAATTTGTTAGGTTTTTGTTGGAATCTTTTGTAAAAAGAATCCTAAATGGAGGAGGATCCTATGTATCTCCTTGGTTTATACCTCCTTAGGGTAGATATATATCATTCACTATATATGAAAGTGGATTTTTATAAGGAAATAGTGGGATTCATGAGCGAAGAGAGGAGAGAGCTGGAGGAGCAGTTTAGTTTCTCATTTGTAAGCCCGAGGGCGTGTTTGTAATGACATTTTATACCATTAAATATTCATGAGATTTGTTATCAGATGGTCTTACTTGTTTTCCCATTTTTTTGTTATATTAAACCTTAAATATATTACAGGTTTTGAGGATCATAGCTGCCATTGGTGGATGGATTCATGAACAAAAAAGGATCTGTTGTAGATTTCCCATTAAATCATTGTTCATTGTTTAAGAAATATTTATCTGTTGTAGAAAGGATCTATGTGCAATTGATGTTCTTCCTTTTTAAGTATTCACTATGCTTCTACTCATCATTATATATCCCTTTTTTCTGATACACAATTTGATTTCCTTTAATCTATAGGATGTTATGAATCCATGCCCAATGGAATGCCTCTGCAAACATTTTTCTACCCTCTCCCTTTCTTTCCCAATATTGCTGATCCACCTACTCAAACCAATTTAATCCATTTATACTCTGATGGGTACTAGGATTACACCTACAAAAGTCTATGTGTGACTTCTAGTGCTAGCATTTTTGGCGCCGTCGTTGGGGACAAAGTTGAAGATCTTCCCTGGGATGTACGACATAGATTACTACCAGTTATTGATGGTGAGAAAGGATTGGTGATAGGAAAGACTGCATTTTTTCACCATGGCAACTCCACACATTTGAAGAACTTGTTGGTGATTCAAATCAAGTTACAAGACTTCATTGAGGAATGAGCTCAAATAGAAAATGGAAGGAAGACACATGAAGTCCAGGTATCATGATATTAGCTTCCTTCAAGAACTCATATTATTTTTTATCAGTTCTTTATTGTACTTTCATTCATATATCAGGAGAATCATCCTTTTCTTTGTTTATTCTGATGACCATAAACCCACTAGTGTATATCCCTATTTGAAAGAATAAGATCTGCATTCTTCTTACATAGTTGATGTTGACCCTAGTCCTTCATATGAAACATATGAGAACAATTTTTGTATTCAAATCCTTCCTGAACATGATCAAACCTGTAACCATGTGAATGATACAACTGATTCACCAAATTCTCTGATAATAGTAACATATTCTACCACCACTGCTGGACTTTTCAATCAATCCACTAAACCTCTCTTTCATCCTACTGATGTTTAGTCTAGAAAAAGAGAATTTTTTTTCAAACCTTTAAAGCTACCATCTAATCTTCATCCTTGCCCTCCCAAGTTCTTAGAATATCTGCGTCTTTTTGTTGGAGAATATCATATTATAGCTGAGAAGCATTTGGGATATTTTCATAATGTCATTGACAATTTGGAAATCATGCATGAGGATGTTTTTATGAGGTTATTTTCCAAATATTTGGTTGGGGATGCTGCTTTGTGGTTTAAAAATATAGAGGATGGTTCCATTGGTTTGTGGGCTGAGTTATTTGGTGCATTTTCATGGTATTGGGGAGAGAAAAAATCTCTTGACCAATACTTAGCTGATTTTTATGAATTGAAAAGAGGGGAGGATGAAGCTCTTTCTATTTTCAACAGGATATTTTATAGTTTTTATTGCAACATGCCTTTAGATATCCGACCTCCCGAAGCTGCTGCTAGACTATGTTATGTAACAACTCTTCATCTAGATTTTTCTCTTATTATCCTAGAAATGAGGTCTGTCACCTTGCAACAAATGTTCATTGATTATCAAGAGGTTGAGGAAAATATCAAAGCCTTTGGAAAATTTTCATATGAAGTTAAGGATGAGGAGTGGAATGCAGACATAGCTGAAAATGAACATGAACATGAACAAGAAGGATGCCATGAGGAGGAGTTGGAAGAGAAACCTATTGAGGAGAACGATGTTGCCTCTAATTTTTTTAATTATGATATTAAAGAAGCCTTTTGTTTACCTGCATATGATGAGTACAATAACTATGGTGAGGCTGATTTCCAAAAAATATCAAAAATATCCTTTCATCCAGAAAATGATTCTTTTCAACAGTCTTATGAAAACAGTGAGCCCATTTATGACAATTATGACCTCTTTCATATGGAAAATTGTGACTTAGTTGGAGGTAAGTCATTTACCTTATGATTTTCTTCATTTAAGATTTTGAAAGAAAACTTTGAAGTTTCTTATAGAGAAGAAAGAGTTGAGTTGCAAAATCACACAAGTTTTTTGGAACATAAGGATAACATTATAAGTCAACAACAACATTTCCATGTTCGTAGTGATCCTATGTTTATATATATGGATAATTTTATTGATGTTGAAATGCATGATAAAGAAAATAATCAGATTGTTTCCTTTTGTTATGAGAATGATCTTGCATTTGAAAACTTAGAATAAGAAAAATCAACATTTGAAGAAAAGGATACAGTGAAGAAAGAAGCTTGTACGTTACTACATAATTTTGAACAGGAAGGAACTATAGACACATGCTATCCTTTCCTTTTTATTGATAAACAAGTGATATTCACACATACACTTCAATATTCTTTTGCGTTTCTGTTGGAAACATCAGAGAAAGAGACCTTTATGAGTTACCTACAATCAGTCAGTGGAATTGGTTCTTCAAAGTGGATGAGTTTTCAGATTGGATTTAATTTTCAATTTGAATTTCCATTAATAAGGGTAACATAAGGAATTCAATCAGTAGACAAGGTCCTTTCATGGTTTCATTGGATTTTTGATGTCACCGGATCAAGCATCTTAGAGATCAAGTTAGAAGTAGGGAAACAAGATCATCGTATGAGCATTTTTGTTTCTTTTAATTTCTTGCTTTGTAGTATATCAACAATAATGAATCCTTTCCCAATGGATAAGGCACTGGAACTGTATGTTATTGGAGCCTCACAGGGAGGTGTCCATCTGTTGTGGAGCTAGATGTTAGCACATAGAATTGTAGGGGTGTCAAAAACACTTTGGTTTTGTTTTTTTGGAGTCATAGGGTTTTATAGGTCTTAGGTTTTATGTCGTTTTGTTGGTATAACTCAAATTTTTTATTTGAATAATCAAATTTATGTTTAGCCTTGGTTTAGAGTCTTTATCTCATAATATTAGTCATCATGAAAAGGTTAAATGGTCCTTATGAGTCACACTATTGGTCTTAAAATCATCACCATGACATGTCATGCCTCCAAGTTGTACACAAGTTTTCCTTTGTCACCATCCAACCATTTAGATGTCAAGTCAAAGTCATATGTATTTGCTGCCAACTCATCATGAGAGTTCGCAGCGTACTCATAAGTACCTCAAGAATTCATTTGTCATCATTGCAGCTAAGAAACGTGTCAAAGAAGATTTTATGATTTTCAGTGCCCTCATTTAATTTTTTTTTCAAGGATTATGTCTTAGAATTTCTAACAGTCTCCTTGAAGTGTGCCACTGATTTTGAATTTGGCATTGCAAACTTGGCGTTGCGAACTGACACTGTAGACTGACACTACAAACTAGATAAAAATGATTGTTGAGATTGGATAGATTGCTGATAGACCAAATCAAGTTTACAGACGTCAAAATAAAAACCATGTTCATCAGGTACTCCTTGATGGTCTTCACATTGTTCAAAGGATTGAAAGAGGGGTTTGTGTTTCTTTATACACTAGCACTGTAAACTATTCAAACCCTCTTTTTCTGCATCATTTTGAAGTGTACTCTTAAAGCAATTGAATGATACCCTTATTAGACCCGAGGTGTATGGTTGATCAGTTGTAGAACCAAGCTTGGATTACATACTTCATTAAGTTCTTCAAACTAATATCTATGCTGCTGAAAACCTGTTATTGTTAAGAAGAATTGGCCATGAGTTTAAACCATAATTAACAATTTTGGTTTTCCTCCAGTTATATATCAATATTATGAAGTTTTTGTAGCATATTTGGACTCCTGGTACAATTTTTGAGGTGTTGAAGCTTTGCAAAAGTGAAACAGGATGCTACAGGAAATTTCACAGTGCCTGGATTCAATGGCGTTGCGAACTGGTAATTTATGACATTTTGTGAGCATTAAGACACAATAGAGGATCGTTTTGATCATAAATTTTGAATACCAATTTGGGTTCCTCTGAAATTTTTTGTGGAGGAAAAAAATGATGTTTTTGACCTGCTGAAAAACAATCAGCCTAACCCATTTTGTATTTTTTGATAAAATATTAAAACATCACCTACAGGAAAGTTCGCAACACATGTTGTCAAAGGCACTGCAAACTCTAACAATCTGACAAATTCGAGCTATGGGAAGGCTTCCAAATATTAGGGAAGGTTCAAATGGTCTCCTAGGATTTATTTGGACATGAGGGACATGCGTTCCATCTCAAGATCAAGCAACATGATCTATTTCAAAAGGCATTTATCACAATAGACAAGATCCCCAAAATAAGAATTTGTTAGGTTTTTGTTGGAATCTTTTGTAACAAGACTCCTAAATGGAGGAGGATCCTATGTATCTCCTTGGTTTCAACCTCCTTAGGGTAGATAGAGATCAGTCACTATATTTAAAAGTGTATTTTGATAAGGAAAGAGTTGGATTCATGAGCCAAGAGAGGAGAGAGCCGAAGGAGAAATTTAGTTGCTCATTTGTAAGCACATGGGCCTGTTTGTAATGACATTTTCTGTCATTAAAGATTCATGAGAGTTGTTATCAGATGGTATTATTTTTTTTCTCATTTATTTTTTATCTTATTTCTTGAATATATTGTAGGTTTTGAGGATCATAACTACCATTGATTGATGGATTCATGAACAACAAAGGATCTGTTGTAGCTTGCCCATTAAATCATTCTTCACTGTTTAAGAAATATTTATCTGTTGCAGACATGATCTTTGTACAATGGATGTTCTTCCTTTTGTATTATTCACTATGCTTCTATTCATCATTATATATCCCTTTTGTTTGATATATAGTTTGATTTCCTTTGATCTGTAGGATGTTATGACTCCATGCCCAATGGAATGCCTTTGCAGACATTTTGCTGCCCTCTCCCTTTCTTTCCCAGTATTGTTGATCCACCTACTCAAACCAATTTAATCCATTTATACTCCGATGGGTACTAGGATTACACCTACAACAATATATGTGTGACTTCTAGTGCTAACACTTGGCACATGTAGTTTTCAGGACATTTATCTACAACCACCATAATTATCGTTGAATAGACCCAACACCCATTTATAATTTTTATTCAGGGAAGGTAATATAATATTTATGGCGTATTGACAAGTCTCCTTTTAATCACATGAATGATCTCATTTTTTTTTTTGAAGGAGCAGGTTCGTAAGGCCACTTCATTTACATCATTGCTCTAGCCTTGAGATGCATTTGGGGGAATACGTTGATCCTTATACATAACCTTGACCTTGATCCTTACTAGGATACCCTTTATCGGGAAGGGAATTAACTTGTCTTACAATTTACCTGAGGTTTGAAGCTTCCAAGGCTATCGTATCCAACTTTCCTGCAAGCCTATCCTTGAGCCTCTTTAGATTGATCTCTACCTACTTTTTCTTTCAGCCTCCCCTCTCTTCGAAAACCCAAGACAAAGACCCATTGAGATTCATGGATGTAGGTCCTTGTCGTGTTGTCACTCAATGTCTTCTCACTATTTTTTAATATTAGTATCATGCATTGGGGCCCGACATAAGAACCTTTTTCGCGATATGATCATATTCCCTATCTTTGTGACCTTAGTAGGTCTTCCCTCTAAGATGTTTAGCATGAATAGATTGAGCTGTGTCATGTGATTGGTTGGCGTCAACCTCCTTTTACGATTCATCACTAATTGTGAAGTTTCTTTGTTGCATGACATGCCTTCTTCTTCCTCTTAGTTGCTTTGCATTCGTCACATCCGAATCTGAGTGTTCTTGATCACCATACGACCTAGCTACTCACATTGACACCTAGTAATTCAAAACCTACTTGATGTACCTTATTCCTAATTTCGGCCCCTAGGTGTGGAACCCTGACGAGCATGGAACCCTGACTTGTGTGTAATTTGGCCTTATTTTTCTAATTTGTATTTGTATTTTTTATTTTTGTGTATATTTATTTTATTTTCTTTTTCTTTTTCTTTTATTTTTTTTTAGTTATTTATTTCTATTTTACCCTTGGTTTTCCAAAGCCACATGGTTTAATTGCACATGGTGATTTCCCATGGTTTTCCCTAGAGTTACTCAAGATATTTATTTTTACATGGGGTAGATAAAGTTCACTTTAAAATGCTTTTTACATGGGTTAAAGATGTTTTTACATGGATACACCATTTGTTTTTTTAACTTGGAATAGAGCCCAGGGAAACCCACTAGGAACTTCCCCTCATTTCGAGGATGGTAACCCAATTGCAATTCCCCTCATTTCGAGGACGGTAAACACAATTTTGTAGAAAGTTGAGGATTTTTCGATAGCTTTCTCTTTTAAGAACTCAACATGTCACTTGCAGGAATTTAACCTGGGTGGGAGGGAAAACACCCTTCAGCACAAACCACTCGGGATAAACCCAATTGATAGGATACACCATTTTTTTTATATGAATAAAATATTTTTTACGTGTGGTGTTTTGCAGAAAACCTAATGTATAATACATACATCCTTATTTTTCTCATATCTTCTTAAAACTAGAAACATTTGAATTTTCATATATGTGTGTGTGTGTGTTCATTTCTTTTATTCTTTTTTGTTTTAATTTTGTTTTCCCTTTTACTCTCTAAGTCCTAGGATGTATATATTCATTTTATTTTTTTGATTTAATTTATTTTTTATTTTAATTTCATTTAGTTTCTTTTTAAAAATTTAATGTAATAAGTTTTACATCACTCATTAAAATTCAATGTAATATCCCATGAGACCTCCCCCAGGTTTCTCCCCATTGGTTCTCACATTTACTTCATGGTAAGTTCCATTTGAAATTACCATTCAGACACACCTCCCTATTTTTCAGAGAACACCTCCTATCTTCATGGAGTCCCATACTCACGAGTACCTTAAAAGAATTAGATTATTGGGACCTAGCCCATCGGAATGAACCTCATCGAATTTCATTTACATGTTTGACCTTCCCAAAATCTTCTCATCCTGATAGACCTATCGGGATTAGCCTCTACGAAGATTAATCTTTGGATTTTACTTGATATATTTCCTCCCCTATCTTCCCAAAATCCCAACACATTGGAATAACCATGTTGTTTTATTTTAATATTTCCCTCATCCAAGCCATCGAGACTTAAGCTTGCTATGTCGTTGGAAGATCCCATTGGAACTTACCATAGGGATTTACCTTTTACCAAGAATTACCACCTTCCAACCACAAGACCCCAATGAGCCTTTGGGATTGCATTATTTTAATATATTTTTTGGGAGGGTTAATTTAATATTTATTTTTGGAAAACATGCACCCGTGGGAATTAATCTTAACATTATTTTATAACATTTTCCCATCGGGAGAGCTCATTGGAGTGTGTCGATGAAATGGAGCCATCAAAAGTCAACCCTCCCTCATGTTCCAACCATGGAATTTCTATGGAGTATTATTATTTTAATATTATTCATTTCCCATCGAAAGCCTATGTCGTCAGAGGATTTACCCAGACTTACCTTCACTTTAAAACCTTCTTGACCATCTATTCTGATGACCATCCATTCCAGTCATGTATTATTTTAATATATTTTTGTGGGTTATTTTAATATTATTTGTCGTAGAATGTGCATTATTTTAATATTTGTTTTAGGGGAATGAACTATGGGGATTATTATCATTTTAATATTCTTCATATCCCATCAGAAGTTACCATCGGAGAGTTACTGTTGGAGTGTGTCATGAAAGAGTTACCGTTGAAGAATTACCATCGGAGTGTGCATGCACCAACCTTCTCGACCATCCATTCCGATGATGGAGTTTTATTACAACACATTTTAATATTATAAATTTTGACCAAGGATTTGGGTTGTATTTCATGTGGGTGGGGGGAATATTTTATTATTTTTAAATTTGCTTTTGATTAATTTATAATTTCACGTGGGTGGGGGAAACATTTTATTATTTTCAATTCATTTTTAGTAATTTTTAATTTTCAAATAGATTTGGGGGTAAATTTATTAATTTTCGTTTATTAATTGTAATTAACGTAGGAAATTTTAATTAATTTAATTAATTTCTTATTTATTATTTTCCTAATTTCTAGGATGGTAATTGGCCAAAATTACATTAGAGGCCCTAGGTCCTATGCCTCCCTTAAGTTATTATACAAATTAGCTAAAGGGGATAACAGTATTTAAACTACTCAATATTGAATTCTCTTATGCACGTGGGATTTTTATTTTTAGGTTAAGGATCAATGACCAAGATTCACCCACAAAAATATCAAGGGATGCTGAGCACCATTTTTGAAATGGGCATATCTTGAGCTGCAGGTGTCAGAATTGAGCCCAAGATACCTGATGCAGACCCCCTTTCTCCCCTCGGGGCTGCTCAACCTCCTGGTCTAGGATCGTTCAAATCCTAGAGTCAGATCGTCTCTTCGGGTATTTGCTAGACCCCAAATCTGTTTACATAGGTCCCCTTTCCATCTCTTATGAAGGCCCTATCAAATCCAAAGGCTCTTTCCTGTGTGCTTCTGAAATGTTGAATTTCAGGTGCTAGCTCCTTTTTCATTAGCCCCTTCTTGCATATGGCCCTGGGCTATGACCTCACGTAGGTATGTGATTGCAGGTGCGACCAAGAGTGGATTGAGACCAACCCTTTTTCTCCCCTCAATTCACCTCCAATTTCCATGTATCCCTTTTCCAATACCGTGGTTCCAATTGCGGCCTACTCTCAAGTTTTTAAAGTCCGAGCATATTCTGGCCCCGCAATCCATCTCGACCGTCGATCTTCTGACCTCGATGATGTTTCATGATCAACGACTGAGATCTATCCTCCCTTTCTACCTTCTCTCCTCCTTTCACATGTGTTCCTATATCTCAATGATCTGTCAACACATACCCTCCTTTCAAATCAATGACTATGGTCGATTTCACCTTTTGGGCTTCATGAGTTTTAACTCTCAATTCTTTCTCCCTTTGAAATGGCGATCTTCTGAAGTGAAAGATCTGTTGACACCTATCCCTAGAAAACAGAAGGTTAATATCTGCCTCCTTTCCTCCAAATCACACATTCTCATATCCTTACGATATATCGACGTGTGTCCCTTTTAAAATCAACAGTCGTGATTTGCTTCATGATTCAGGTTTCGAAGGTTTCAATTCTCAAACCTCACTTTCTCCATAATGCTTCCACTCGGAGCTCACGATCTATTGACAAGTGTCTCTTGTATATCGATGACTTTGATTTCTTCGGGCCTTCAGACTTCAGAAATCTCAAATCTCAACTTTTTCTGAAATGCTTTTATCTGAAGCTCGCGATCTAGTGATGCGTGTCTCCCGCAGATCAATGACTATAATTTTTTCAGGTCTTTGGACTTCAAAAAACTCAACTTTCAACTTTCACTTTCCCTTGAAGTGCGCATATTTATCCCGCATGTCCTCATGGATTATATGACTAAGATTCACTTTAGGTCTTCATCCAGAGTCCATGGATTTTCATCACAAGTCCTCCTTAATTTGATGGCTATGTTTTACTTTGGGTCTTTACCTGGAGTCCACATATTTAAGCTGCGTGTCCTTCTGAATCGGATGACTAAGATTCACTTTAGATCTTTGAGGTTCGTAAATATCAATTCTCAACTTCTCCTCACTCATTTTTTCTTGGAGCATTTCATCCGGAGCACACAATCGACTATTTAGACTTCGGGAGTCTCAACAATCCATCTTTACTTCCTCCTAAAACTCATGATCTGTCGTCACACGTCTTTTTGGATCTGATGGTTTATATTCACTTTGGACTTCGGGTTTCAGGAGTTTCAACTCTCAACTGAAATGTTCAAAGTGACTTTTCATGGAGCCTCTGATCTGTTGATGTGTAACCCCCATGGCGATCAACAACCATAATCTATTTCGACTCTTCTACTATTTCACTTCCTCCTGATCTACGAACTCTTGGAGTTGTAGATATTGCGCCACCTATCCCCTTGGGTAATGGACGGTCCCTAAACACTTCGAGACTTTAGGACTTTGGAAAGTTCACTCTTTTGTACACACAAAGGGTTAAGGCCCATGCAATTTACCTTGATCGGATGACTGTTGATCCTCTACCCCTAGATCCTACGCTTGGGATATATTTCTTCCCCTCACATGTTTCTTCTTCATCCTGGACCCTGATCTAATGGTCCATATCTCTTCCATCAGCCGATATGACGGTTGCTATCACTCCTCCTCATGAGATTCTTTGTTCTCCTATACTTGGGAAATTTTCTAAGTGTTCAAAGGTTTTGTTATTTGAACCTTCTCCTATTAAACCGGTTGAAAAAGGTCCCGACTCCGCTTTTCCTCCTGAGCTTTGACAATAAAATTTGACCTCGGCTCTTACGCACGCTTGCGCTCTGCATGCAAACTTGCACTACTCCTCCTGAGCTTGTGAACTTGAAGTAAATTCACTTCTGCGCACACTCCTTGCGCTGTCTCTCTTGAGATTTATCTCTCAGACCCTTTGACTCCTCTGAGGGCCACTTCGTCACTTAGTCGAATTTCAGATCTGTGCACTCTTTGCAACAGATTCTTATGTAAGACTTAACTTATTACGGGTGACTGTGCACACCTTGCACTCCTTTCAAATGGAAATTTCACGCTATCTCTTCTGAGCTTATGAGTTGAAATAGACTCTGTCAACGCACTTCTTGCGAACTGTATGCACACCTTGCATGAACTCAACAAAGAGAAACAATTGAAACTTATACAAACATCTCACAGTTTCATACATTCATTTATATGACTCCTTCATTTATGAAACATGAAATAAAAAAAAGACTGTAAACAATAGCGACACCCTGCATTGGATCAATTTTCCTCTATTATATTAATTCAAATGTAAATGGCTACAATTATGAAAAATGACAACTAAATCACAACAATCTCCTACTAATTTGTAGCAGCCTAATTTAGGCATACCATACATTTACATATACAAGAGGTCCTCTAGGGTTCCCTCCAACTACCTCTCCTATCGAAGTAACAACTAACAACTACTCAAGCTCCATTACATTAAAGTATGGGAGTGAAAATCCCAGATCTCTTGCGATCATTCAGTTTCTGATCATTTCGGTCTTATTCAATCATCTGTTCAAAACAAATATTTAGGAAATGCTAGATTTCAGATTCCCAATAATTAAAAAGGTGCGCTATGGCACTGAGTTGTCCCTCCACGTGGGCTTTGTTGACGATGATCCTGCATCATATTCCACTACTGGGAAAATCATGACCTCCTGCTCATGGCTCCCTCTGCTATGCTGTTGAGATCCTCCAGGGTCCCAAACTTGAAATTGTAGCTGTCCACTTGCTCCTCTTCCTTGCTGCCTCTGCTGCTCGTGCAGGTTCTTTTCTATCCCATACTTCTCTAATGACTGCTTCTTGTGCTGCTTCCAACACCAATCTCTTTATCTCCTCTATTTATTTGTCAAACTATTCCACTGGCTAGCTTTCCCCCTGCAATCTGCTCTATTGTATCTTCTCTCTATCAATTTCTGACTTAACTTGTTGGATAAGATGTCTTTGCATCTTCACCCTTCTCTCTAGGGTCTCCAACTCTTCACATAGATCAACAAGATCCATGCTATATGTTATTTCCTTCTCTGCTGTAGGTTCACATTATACAGTTATCTCTTGCTCAACTTCCTGACTAAAAAATTTGAGCCATTCCTCTAAATTCTCTTCTCCCCCTACTGTAGATCCCATTTCTATAGTTTCCTTATGTTCATCTTCTTGGCTGAAAGTTTTGAGAAGTTCCACTGAATGCTCTTCTTTCTCCATCTCTTGGGCACATTGAAATGTGTGATATTGTTGG
>JASDQU010010413.1:0-15733 GCA_032191745.1 Picea mariana | reverse complement strand
CTTTCAAATCAAAGGCTATGGTCGATTTCACCTTTCGGGCTTCGGGAGTTTCAACTCTCAATTCATTCTCCCTTTGAAATGGCGATCTTCCAAAGTGGAATATTTTCTGACACATGTCCCTATCAATCAGACAATTCAGATCTACCTCCTTTCCTTCCTTTCCTCGAGATCAAATGTTTTCAGATCCTTACGATCTATCGACACATGTACCTTTTCAAATCAACGGTCGTGATTTGCTTCACGATTCAGGTTTTGAAGGTTTCAATTCTCAAACCTTACTTTATCCACAATGCTTCCACCTAGAGCTCATGATCTATTGATGCATGTCTCTCGTAGATCAACGACTGTGATTTCTTCAGGCCTTCGGACTTCAGAAATCTCAACTCTCAATTTTTTTTGAAATGATTTTATTTGAAGCTCATGATCTACTGAAACGTGTCTCCCATAGATCAATGGATATGATTTCTTTGGGTCTTCGGACTTCGGAAAACTCAACTTTCAACTTTCACTTCCCCTCAAAGTGCACGGATTTCTGTTGCGTGTCCTCTTGGATTGGACGACTAAGATTCACTTTGGGTCTTCACCCAGAGTCCATGGATTTTCACCACCTGTCCTCCTTAATCTGACAACTATGTTTTACTTCGGGTCTTTACCCAGATTCCACATATTTACACTAGGTGTCCTTCTGAATCAAACGATTGAGATTCACTTCGGATCTCCAAGGTTCATAAATCTCAATTCTCAACTTCTCCTCGCTCGCTTTTCCCTGAAGCATTTCATCTGGAGTAGATGATCGGTTGACATGTGTCCTCATACAGATAGACAATCCCTAGATACTTCAGATATTCATACTTCGTGAGTCTCAACACTCCACCTTTGCTTCCTCCTGAAACTCACGATCTGTCGTCACGCGTCTTTCTTGATCTGACGGTTCAGATTCACTTCGGACTTCGTGTTTCAAAAGTTTCAACTCTCAACTAAAATCCTTGAAGTAACTTTTCTTGGAGCCTCATATCTGTTGATGCGTAACCCCCATGGCGATCAATGACCAGAATCTATTTTGGCTCTTCGGCTATTTCACTTCCTCCTGATCTACGAACTCCCGGAGTTGTAGATCTTGCGCCACCTGTCCCCTTGGATTATGGATGGTCCCTAAACACTTTGGGACTTTGAAAAGTTCACTCTTCTATGCACATAAAGGGTTAAGTCTCGTGCACTTTACCTTGATCGGATGAGTGTCGATCTTCTATGCTCAGATCCTACAGATGGGATCTATTTCATCCCCTCATGCGTTCCTTCTTCGTCCTGGACCTTGATTTGACTGTCCAGATCTCTTCCTGCAACTGATATGACGATTGCTATCACTCCTCCTCCTGAGATTCTTTGTTCTCTCGGACTTGGGAAATTTTCTAAGTGTTCAAAGGTTTTGGGCTTTGAACCTTCTCTTGCGAAACCGGTTGAAAAAGGTCTCGACTCCTCTTTTCCTCCCGAGCTTTGACAATAAAAATTGACCTCGGCTCTGATGCATGCTTGTGCTATGTGTGAAAACTTGCACTCCTCCTCCTAAGCTTGTGAACTTAAAGTAAATTCACTTCTGCATGCACTCCTTGTGATGTCTCTCTTGAGCTTTATCTCTTAGACCCTTTGACTCCTCTGAGGGCCACTTCGTTACTTAGTCGAATTTCAAATCTGTGCACTTCTTGCAACAGATTCTTACGCAAGACTTAACTTCTTGCGGGTGACTATGCACACCTTGCAAAAATCCTTTTTCACTCCTTGCAAATAGAAAGTTCACGCTATCTCTTTTGAGCTTATGAGTCGAAATAGACTCTGTCAATGCACTTCTTGCGATCTGTATGCACACCTTGCATGAACTCAACGAAGAGAAACACTTGAAACTTATACAAACATCTCACAATTTCATACATTCATTTATATGAATCCATTCATGAAACACAAAATAACAGAAAGACTTTAAACAATAGCCACACCCTGCATTGGATCAATTTTCCTCTGTTATATTCATTCAAATGTAAATGGTTACAACTATGAAAAACGATAACTAAATCACATCAATATCCTACTAATTTGCAACAACCTCATTTAGGCATGCCATGCATCTACATATACAAGAGGCCCTCTAGGGTTACCTCTCACTACCTCCCCTATCAAAGTAGCAACTAACAACTACTCAAGCTCTGTTACATTAAAGTCTAGGAGTGAAACTCCCAGATATCTTGCGATCATTCAGTTTCTGAGCATTTCTCTCTTATTCAATCATCCGTTCAAAATGGATCTTCAGGAAAAGCCAGTTTTCAGATTCCCAATAATTAAAAAGGCGCTCTATGGCGCTGAGTTGTCCCTCCACATGGGCTTTGCTGACGATGCTCCTGCATCAATACCTTTGTTAGAAAAATAGGTAAATAGAGCAATAAATAAAACAAATGTAGAAATAAAACACATAAGATACACAATACAATAGAGACACAAATATACATGGTTCACCTAGTGTGGGCTACGTCCACCAGAGAAATTTTTAGGTCCTTCCTTTATTATTATCCAACAAATGAAGGGATACAACCTACAACACACCTATTGTAACTTCCTCTTCTTTCTCTCACAATATCCTCTCTCAGAATACAATATTCACACACATAATCAACCATAATACAATTCCCTCATGAAAAGAGGGTTTCCTTCTAGGGAAAAAAACTTTAACATAACTTCTACCATCATATCTGTGACCTTATAATGAATGGTTCAGATTGACTACAAAATTACAATATTTCACAAGGAAAATTTTCCCAAAATTTCTCTTTGGGGGAGCTGCCCCAAAATCCCCCTCTAAGGGGGGGCTCCATTAATTGTTGCCTCCCCCTTGGACCATGATGATGACAACAGTGGGGGGAAATCCCCTCCACACCCCCCGTTAGGAAATGGTATCCAAACACGGATGAAACAAACCTTTGAATCAGGAAGATAATCAATATCCACAACCAATAACCTCATTGGAAATGCATCGAACCAAGAAATGCAGTGGAAGAGGACTTCGGGCCAGAATGGTAACAAAAAACCTCACAAATCAAAGAGAAAAAAAGGCCATGAATTCAGGGGGAAATTGACCGTGCAAACTTCAGATGACAATATTTGAGGTTACAGGTAGTGAAATCAGACACATAATAGATCTCTGGAAATCTAGAAGAGAGAAGAATAGGATAACACAACAAATATTGACATATTAAGGGAAAAATTTCATGGCAAACATAGAATACCGAAGAGTCCCGAATTTAATGAAAGAATAGTCTGTGCAATGTTCCAACAACCCTTTCTAAATCTACAAGAGTCAAAATGGGACCTGCAAGTGAACCATGGAAATATGACATAGAGGAGAAGAACATCAGATGAACTTAATCAACATGCTAACACCAAAAATTCCCAGGATATCTCAAGGAACAAAAGATGACACCAACAAACATAGTTAAATATATTTGTAAATAAATATAATTTATGAAATTTCTGAGGGAAATAATAACCACTCCAGAGTCTCTTCAGATTCTATTTGTAATGCTTACATGTTCATTTTCGAAAATGTAAAAGAATCTGAAATGAAAAATTACAAAACAAAGAGAAACAAAGTGAACAGTCATAGGAACCAAGGAGTCTCTCTTGTGTTATAAAAGAGAACCCATAAGATGTAAAAGATGACTTTTTCCCATTGTATAGATTGATAATACTCTTATTTCTGTATATTTGAAGAAAACAATCCATTTTGAAGTCATAACCATTTTTAAATTCTTGTGGAACTACTCTACACATATATTTGTCATTTGAGTTTTTTTGAGTGCTAATTGTAAGAACTATTTCTGTTCTTAGTATTTAGAGTGCTCATGCTACTGTGATTTATAATAAGTACAAGGATGATGTTACATGTATCCTCTTCAACTATTTGATATTGTATCTGAAATATTATCGTGTTAACATATTTTTGTATGTCATGAACTATTTATGCTGTCAAAATATCACTTTAAACTATGCTCATCTATTATTTTTTCACACGTAGGTTAGGTTAGAAGCATTTAGGATAGATTAGTTGTTTTCAGTTTAAATTAGGTTTATAATCAATTATAAATATTTGGGGGAAATTTCGTTGAATTTCCCCTTTTTCTTCTTTTAATTCTTAATGGAAACTAGGCCCACATACTAGTAACCAAGGCTACACCAAATGTGAGTACGTCTAATTGGGACCTTCCATCAAGCATTCTCCCTTACCTGCTTGACAATCCATTTGGACCCATCAACACTAAGGATGTCATATCTAATTCAATTAATTTCATTTCTTCATCATCATTTGATTCCCCTTTATCCTATTCATTATTTTTCATCTCAGTGTTTGTATCTTTAATTTCCTTATCTTCCAGTTCCATAATCTTTCTGCACTTTGTTTTCTCTTCTTCGTCCTCATCTTTGATTTGAGGTGCTTCCTAGATTATTTGATCTTCAACTATTGGAGTGAGACCTTCCTGATATTCCTCTTGGGTTTTTTGAAGGGTGTCGAACATGTTGCTGGTTAAGAGTTTGGGATGGTTTGGTGGGGTTGATGGTTTTTTGGTGTTATGTCTTCTTGTATTAACTTTTTCTAATCTGTTCGCATCTTTTTCCAGGTTGAAATTAATGTTTGGTTGCTATTTTTTGAGAGGGAAGTCTCTGAACAAATGTCCATGCTCATGAAATTTATGACATATAAAAAAAATATGCTCGTAATATATGGACTATAATCGTTCATTTTCATGGTAGCGGAGATGGATTGATTCAAGAAGTTCTTGAGAGACATTGATGTAGAGGTGAAGGTTCTCACATAAGAAGTATATTTACATTTTTTTTTCCCGATTTTTGAGACTTAAAAAAATGATCCTAGAGTGTTTCCTATGCCCTCCAATATTTCCTCCTCCCAATATTCCTGTGGAAAAGAGTAAATCCTAATCAATAATGAAGCTACCATGAAATCTTCTTTGTCTGGGATAAACTATTCGGTCGAAGGATAGAGGAAGATACCTCCTGAATTGAAGAAGTATGGACCATTCTCAAAGACTCTATCGTTGTCTTCCAGGCTAGTAAAAAATGTTGTGAAAAATCCTTTGGAGCTTAGTTTGAGTTCGATTTCTCCTTTTGGCTTCCAACGGTTCTGGATCCACCGATTGAGGGCCTTTTCCAAGGGCCAAATTCCCATAAAATTTCCTATTATTGCATGGTCCTACATATGCTAGATATATTTCCGGATGCTCTTGGAAGTGATTTCATATTCTGAAACTTTAACAACTTTTGGGATACATTTCCTAGTTTCTTTCTGAATATTGTTTTCCTAGCTTGGGATCATACCAGTGGAGTTAAATTCAATGTCCTTTTCTTTCTCTACTCCTTCTACTCCTTCTGTTGCCACTGACAAGCTATGATTTCTAGAGCCCTACGAGTTGTGTTTGGTAATATGATTCTTGTCTAGAAAGATGCGTTGTTTGGAACCTTGTGAATATTATGGATCTCCCTTACGGGTGCCTCCTCTGAGAGCCCCACTGTAGTAGAGAGAAAATATCCCTCTTGCAACTATCACCATGCTAGGAGTTGTAGGCATGATGACAAAAACCCTAGCAAAGCAAATTTACCTTGAACATTGGCCACAACAATGCATTGAAGCTTATTGTTGCACACAAATTAGTGAAAATCAACATTATTAATAAAAACACTTGTGCCCATTTATTTTGGAGGAATGATCAAATGGACCATGGGATTCCACTTTCAAATTATCGATTTTTTTATATTTTAATCCACTTTGACATTTTATTTATTCATCTTGATGAATGAATTCAAAAGAAGTTGGCTAATTGAACTCATGATAACTTCCAAAAAATTAAAAGTAAAGTAACAATAAAATAAATTAATCTTCTAAATACACAACATTGTTTAAAATCAAAGATTTGTATATATTCTAGGAAAAGTTGTGGTAAGAGGACTTGACTATGAAACCAGATCAAAGTGTTGGGTGTGATTTATGGAGAATTTATTAACACTTAGGTCATTGGAAAGAATCTGGTGATACATTGGTTTTTAAAAATCAGGAGGAAGGGAGGGGAGAAACTGACTTATGATGTGTTGGCAGCCAATTCACATTTTCCACTGTCTTATAAGCTGCCTACACCAATGTTTTGCAAACATCAAATTTTTTGTCGCAGTTCTCAAATAAACGACACTTTTATTTTTGCGACAATTGCACATTTACCTTCGTTTTTGTTTTCACGACTGTAAGCGTGAAAACTTGGTCTTTCGAAGTCACATTAAAATCATTATTTGAATTGTTGTTATCCTTCTTGTCGATATGCCTATTGAGCGTGTATTTTTATACAGTTTGCAAAACTCTTTTGATCTGCACTCATTTGACATTCTTTGATTGATCATGTAATGAGTGATTAAGTTTGTGATTCATTGGCGATCGGATTTATTTGTATGATTTACTTGACCATTGGTCCCATGAAAATATATAGGTGTTATGGGTAAACCATTGATGTATTTCATTTGATATAACACCTAGTTTCAAAACGCATTGGTACCTCACTTAAACTCTTGATATGAATTGATACATCACATGTGATATAGTCAAAACATTGGTATTGGTTTCAATTTGTAAGTTTGGTTTAAAACTATGGCATAACATTCCATTGTGCGTGTTGTTTTATGCGCTTACCATTTCATTGGTCGGCCAAGTGATATGATGGTTGAGCTATACTATAATGGGTTGAACAACTATGAATGATGGCGGTTGTACCTGGGCAATAACTATTATGCATGGTAGAGATAAGCTCCACCACCTTCGCACGATGACATTAATGTCTATCCCTTATCCCTATTTCACCTTTGTTAGCTCGGATAACCCTTCATGCACTTTGCTCGTGTGTGTGCTATGATCCAAACCCTGGCTCGTTCACCATGTGCTCGGCTCCATGGCACCGGTGGTGCGAATCGAGCCGAATGGTAGCCAAGCCTTACTACTGTTCGACAATGTCCGGAAAGACTTGGAGGATAGCGGTTGGCTCACCTTCGTGCGGAGGTTTGAGGGTTTTAATCTAGCTGTGGCATAGTATTTCACCCTAACTTTTGATGGCTGTAGAGCCAAGGTGGGCAAAATTCAGTTCGAAATCAATGAGGAGTTTATCAGTTCTGCTACAGGATTACCTGCCACGGGCCAGCATTGGTTCAAAAATTTGAAAGTGGAAGAGGTTTCATGGCCACTTTTGTTCCTCTCGCGAAAGGTAACATCTTGTGACAGAGGTATGCCCATATCCATGCTTAAACCACGATGGCATGACCTTTTGATAATAGTCAAACAATTCGTGACCTGTGAGGGTCGATATGGACTCGTTTTTCTCTACCACCTGCGTTTGTTAATGAATTTTATGGGATACTCGTTGAATATGCCCTTTTACTTCCAGCGTAGCCTATATAAAATGTTGAAAAGATTTAAAAGGGAGAAGGCTGACAATAGCCTGTTCCACCATGGACTTATTAAACTTATCATTGTCTATTACTTAAGTCTCCACGGTGATAGTTGGCGAGCTTTCATCACTCAAAATGGTTTTGATGATACAGACCCTATCCAAATTGACAAGCCTGTGGTGAATGAAACCAAGGTCGGGCCACCCGTGCCCTTCCATGTCCTACTGCCCTCTCCTAAGCCTTCGGTCGACCTTGATATTGACTTACCAGACGTTATAACTAAGAAGGCCGAGGCTATAAAAAGGCCTGTGAGAAAAAAGGCCAAGGCACACCCTACTGTTGATGCCAAGGGTAAAAAGAACGCTCGGCTTATTTCGAGGATGGCTAGGAATAAACCTAAACCCACTGTTGAGCAGAAACCCATAGTCCTTAGTGAGGATTCAGACTCTGGCATAGAATTCTTCCTAGCTAGTGAGTACCCTTACTCACAGGGTCTGTGCTCCGAGCCACCTTATGATTTCGTTGCTAATCTTCCCCCTTGCCTAAGGAATAATCCCAGTTACCCAGGGATCAAACTACCTAACGAAACCCTCGGCAATGTAACTAAACCCTCACCTGCACTTTTGAAGCCAACACACTCATCCTGTGACCAATGTGATTTGTGGTTGGAATGATACTACATCGACCTTCCCCTACTCCAATCGAAAATCCAATCATTGGAAAATCAAGTTGCAGTATTGACCAGCCAAAGAGACAAACTTCAAGCGACTAATAGGAAGCAGAGAACCACTGCTTCCATCGTTTTTAAGAATGTTGAATCAGCCACAGCCGTTGTCAACTCCAAAATGTCATGATCAAGCTGTCTACTCACCACACAGGTATGAATTTTGATATCATTTTTATTTTGTCAATGATTAGGATTAATATAATGATGTGAATTTGGTTTTCGAATAGCTCTGTTTATCCTTTGAGATGGTTCAGTCACAATGTGTTCATCCTGTACATTGTTTTCACTTTGCTAAAAATAAATGAAGTTTTGATTTGGATGCACGATTCGCTCATGCCCAGTTTAGTCAATGATAGATTTTTATCAGATTTGATTGGTTTTCGATTCGATTTGATTTGATCGTTTGTCTGATTGAGTTAACGAAATTGATGATTTGCTTTAGATTGAATTTGTTTGTATCTAATTTGAGCAGGAAGTTTTTCGTGCTAGATTTAGAATGCGATCATGTTTTGATTTGATTTCGCTATGGTTAGTTTGTATGCTGTGATGATCGAACGATTTCATGAGCTTGGTTGTTACAATCTTTTAATAGGCTGTGTCATATAATTTTCTAAATCAGGAATACAACTCTGTTCGATTTCGATTTGGAAAGAATGACTCTGTTTTTATGAAAACAATACTCTCATTTAAGTCTGTGCAAATAATATTCGTGCCCGAATCATGGAATGGTTTTGATTCGTAATGACTATGTTAAACCCCAGCTGTTCGATTCACTTGATTGGATTGCTGTGTATCTTCATTTAGTTCGATCATTTTCATGAGTTGGATTCGTATCATAAATGCTGCTCTGTTTGATTTTAAATTTGCAAAACGAATTGGTCGACATATGTTATCTCTATCAAATCCGGTCATAATTCATTTGAAAGGAACGATTTCGATCAAGGTCAATTGATTTTGTTTGCCCCAAATAGAAATAACAAACAATTGAACTAATCCTACAGATCCTGTTGTCAATTGAGTGATCCCATTACGATTTCATGTATGGTAATTTACGCGCCAGTTTTGGTTTAATTCGCTCATGGCATGAATCGTTTGTTATGTCAATACAATTATAACGACTTGAAAATGATCTTGTTTGGATTTGATTCAATTTCTTGTTGATGAGGCATCATAACAATTGCTTGCGATTTGTCTTAATCAATTTTAGTTTGATATGAAATGATTTCATAACTGTTTGATTATGATTCTGTTCACCCGACTTTTGGTAACAAACGAAACAGAATACACCTATCTCTGTAGTCATTCGACTGATCTTGGTCTTGTTTGAGTTAAAAATGGTATAAACAATTTCAATTTGAATGACTCATTTTCAAATAGCTATTGGATGAAAATTGAATTTAATTCTTTATATGATTTGAATTGATTTCAATGCTGATTCTGTGTCTTATTTAGACCAGCTACAGAATTGCAAGATTCTGTAGCTAGTCTATAGATTTAGATTTTTATTATTTTCTTTAACAAAATATCTGCCTAACTTGTCCATTTTTGACCTTGTTCAGGTACATCCGAATTGCATTAGGCATGCTGGATAGTCAAGGAGATATTTGTGTGATTTAGTTTTTAGTTTTAGGTTCCTAGTTTAGTCAGACTTGGGATATCTTCCCAGATTTTCTGTAAACAGTTTGATAACTTCTATAGGAATGTTTTACCCTGTAGAAGGTCTTTAAATACTTATTATTTTTGTAATAATGGCATCCTCATTTGTGGGAGAACCAGGCTATGGATTCCTGATACAAACTGAGATAGAAGTTGATGTTCTGCTACAACTTTCGCTTTCATAATATCAATATTTTGTTTCAAGTTTATGCATGTTATTTGCAATTGATTATAGACTACTTTAGCTATCATAGTCTATTGCAGAATGATGTGATTTAATTAATGTGATCCATGTTTGATTTCTTTCATTACTTTAAAAATACAGCAATTACTTTGTTCAGTTAATGAATGACAGATTTCTCTTCTTCGTCAATTGAATGATTTTGTATAAGTCCTTGCATACAGATTTATCTAACTGTGAATATTTATAAATCATAAGATTGTTGTAAATTTTTTATGTCTTGTTTGTCCCATGATTATATTAAAGAGCACTGCAGCTTATCGTTTACGAGAAGCTCCTGGAAAATTCGGTGTGGGTTTCCTCCCTCTCATCAGCTAAGACAATCATCATACACAGGACAAACCTGGAGCATTTCTCTAGGTCAGTTTGTTATTTATTTGTTTGGTTAATTTGTTAGTATAATTTAAGTGGTAGATATATTTGTAGTTTAGATTAGTAGTTAGAATTAGTATATTAATTGTTTAGTTTAGATAGTTTTATTTCTTTTTCATAAAATCATAAAAATCAACAAAAAATATCTCTCTCTGTCTTAGGGAAGAATATAAATGAGTTTTTTCAGGTTTCATTTAAATCTGTAAATTGTATATATTGTACATTTTGTGAATAAGTTATATTTCCATTAGTAGTTAGATAGTTAATTAGTTAGAGTTAGTATAGTAATAGTTAGTAGATTGTATATATATAATAGTTAGATTAGTTTAGTTTGTTTTAATAGTTAGTTTTAGTTAGATTAGTTAGTTTAGAGTAGTTTTTTATTTTTTTTGTTTTCTTAGGACCTTAGATCGACTAACAGAGCCACTAAACCCGTCAGGGTGGTTCATTCCAAACGGCTTGGGTTATTAGACAATCCCAGACCGGTTCCACTCTTCCAGTTGATGGACGGTCAATTTCGCCCGTCAACATGATGCCATTGAGAAAGAGAACTCCTCATTTTTTTTTATCAAGGATGGTCTTCTATCCAAAGAGAGAGAGGTGGTTCATGGTCTCATTGATCTATTATTAGAAGAGACCTAGGTCTCTACATGGTTCTTCCTATCATTAGCAAATGTGATAGGAGGAAAGGAAGTGATTAGTTCAATAAGGTCCATTTGAGGAGGTCCCTAAATGATCCAGATTCAGGGTCTAAATGCCACCATGGTGGTGCATTGTCTAAGATGAACTGTTCATATCCATCTTGTTTCAGTGGTGTTAGATAGTTATACTTAATGCACATATTCAATTGAGATAATCTCGATCATTTGGTTGATTGGGATCTTCGATATTGACTCCCTTTTGATTCTAAAGAGGGTTAAGGGATATAATAGGCAAGGATTCTCGAATGTTGAGCTTGACTTATCCTGTTATTAAAAGCCACATGCTCTCTATGAGGGAGGTAGGAAGGAATGATTAGACACCAGGATTTCTTGAAACAATACTATTCAGTTAGTTATCGATATGGGGTAGGTCTGAAATGTATTATTATTATTATAATTTTTCATCTTTTTTGGTACTTTCTAGGTGGAAAAATTGGAGCTATTGGTTTGTAGGGCCCATTTTAGGGGTAGGTCCCATTTCAGTGATTTAGGGTCCAAAGTATTTTGGACTTGTTTGAGGCCTTAAATGACTATTTTGGGGGGTCAAAATTTTGCAAATGGAATTCCCAGCCTCTTGACATTGTTTTACACATCGAGAGATTTCCCATGGTGTGAGTATCACCTCAATTGAAGTTTGCATGAGGAAGTTATGCCTCCTATAAGTTGAACTCTCCTATTCACCACCATAATATCGAGTGGATGCCACATCATCTTACATTACTTAGAGTGGATCTAGTCACATGTGAACATTCAAGAAGATTCTAGAGGGTCCAAAAAACTAACCCTAATAAGGAGTTGGGGCATGAAAAAAACCTAACCTTGACCCTAGATGGATATAATACAATGTTAAATAATAGGCCATTAGGACATGAATGCGTTTTATTCTTATTATATTGTTTTTTTTTCCATAGTAGAGTGGAGACTCTTGGAGACCAATATTGAAATAGAACAGAGGAAGTAGAATATCCCGTAGAAACCATACATGCAACAATGTTTATGTAAACTCCATAATGAGTGTACTTTCTTTGTACTTACATTTCATAGCTGAGAAGAAAATACCAAGGCACAGGCCTCACCTTTTAGCTAGGGTTTTTCTGATATTGGGGTTTCCTAGGGTACATCTTGTTTTCATTGTGTGGGTGGTGCATTATTTGTTAATATTCTTTCATTTTAGTTTCAATTTATTTTAATACTTTGTGTGCTAAGATAGTAATATTAAATATAAAATTTAAGTAAAACATTGCATAACAAGATATAGGGGAATATTGTAAGAACTATTGTGACGAATTGTATGAAGGAAATATCCACAAAAATTTACAGATCACTAAAAGATTTGTGCCTTATGACCTACAATACCCCTCATGAAAAGAGAAAATACATATTTGGTCTAGATAGAGGAAGACACTAATGAGGGAACCCCTTGAGTCTGAGTATAGGTAATTTAATTTTAATCTAATTTATATATCAATGTCCATTAATGACTAATATTGACCCATGAGGTTGAAAGGTATACAATTTAATAGAGTACACATGGAGTGCAAATTCAATTCCATGGATTACATATGAGAAAAAAAACTTAACTGAAGATAACAAAATATGAATAGAAGGAAGACCTAGCCTATAAAAATGGGGAACATCAAGGAGACACATGAAGAAGAAATTTCTAAAGAAAGAGAATAATCCCATTGACTAGAAGACCTACAAATTGCAACTACAGTGTTCCTTAACCTTTAAAATTGAAACAAAACCAGATATACAGAGAATATAATTGTAGAAAACCATATACAAGAGATAATAAGATGAAATATGCAAGAGATACCCTTGTATTATGATAATAATAAGAAATAAAGAAATTTCCAGTTGCCCCTTAAGGTGGGGATATGTAATGTCCCTCCACTTATAAACAGTTGAATATTTTAATTTTTATGGTTATGTTGTGAACGTTTTAAAAAAATATTGATGTGGAAAAATTATATCATCATAAACACTGATGATGTTGAATATTTTTGTAAATATTGTTTTAATTTATTTTATTAGAAATAAAATGATTAGAGAATCCAGTTACAAAGAGTAATTCTTTATTCCATGGGAGAGTGAGAGGGGATAAAAACCACTAGATTAAATATTATTCACGAGGACAAGTGTAAACCTACTCCCAAGTGTAAACCTACTCTTATTTCATTAGTTTTTTATAAATTCATTATTATTTTACAACAACTTGTTGATTTTTCCTCTTATTTCACAATTATTATCCATTGATCTCTACCCTATATATCTCTATCCAATCACTATTGGAACCTCAGGTTATGATGGTTCATCACACTTCTCATAGAGTCAGTCGACCAGGCGGTAAATGTAACAACCCTCCTAGTTAAGGACAACTACTCTGTCAACAGGTGCAATTTTTTTTTTTTGTTTGTTTAAAGTGTGTGCGCGTGTGTAGAAGAAACAACCCCCTCGACTCTACGTCACCACTTGAACCAACAAGATGCAAGTAAGACGAACACAATCAAGACGACCTGACATATCACAGTGACAACAAGAAATAAACGCCCCTAGACATAAGGCGTGCAACTAGCAGCTGTAAGCAGAAAAAGACACCAGGGGTTAGGTACAGTACTGCCATAGAATGAAAGAATCCAACAGTAGAGTTGCAGTAGTGGAACTGTGCCTTTAAACAACTCGAGACTACTGATACGACTCAGAGTGTGTCGCAAGAGTGGAACTGTGCCTTTAAACAGCCCGAGACTCTTGATACGACACTAGATTCCTTCCACCGGATTCACACATTGACGTAAATACTAAGCTACAAGAGGAGTCTATATCCTTCCCAACACAAGTAGACCACACAATGCACTACCCCCAAGTACTACAAATCAGGGAGAATCAAGACCTCTACGGAAGACGCAAGTCCAAGGACACTGTCAACCAACCATTAATTATGACTCAGGATAACCTACGACTCAACTGGCCACAAGTATAGATCATTACTTTGTTAAAGCCGTTAATTGATAAGTCATCGACCCAACCATAAAAATGAGCACGCATGATTAATTTCTAAATCTAACACCTAAATATTTTTGCTCTTGGTTTGAGGTCCTTACACCCCTTAGGTGGAAAATTGAAACGTCTTAAAATGTGCAGTCTTACCATTACTTTTATTCTACAAAACTATTGTAAACAATCATCAATGTCCTTACCTTCCTATGATCTCAAGGCTATAGCATTTTTCCATCAGCGGGGATATTGCATTCACAAGATTCAACGACAATTTATCATGACAATCGCCTACATTGACATTGCCATCCAGGCTAGCATTATATAAGGTATTGTAAGGACTTGCAAACTTGCTAACTAAGTTCATAATAAAAGTACAATGACACACCAAAGCGCTAGCCCTTATCACATTCATACTATCAAGACTTTGCAGTTTCGCCAACTAAATTCATAATAAGAATTTTAATGCTATACTTACAATATGATGACCTTGCAAACTTGCTAACAAAATTCCTATTAAAAATTATAGTGACATCACTAAGAATTAATAAACGTGGCAATCCTTATGGTTCTAAGTCCACAATCATAACAAGAATAATTGTTTATTATTATATACAAGGCACTTTATGATGATAATTAATAATCATAGTAATGCTGTCATTTAATTAATCCTTCAACTTATTGCCTAAAGGATCATCAACTTAACAATTAAATCTCCCTGAATTAATTCAATATTACACTAATCAACGTTTCAAGGCACGTGTTAGCAATCCACTACAACACAACATCATATGCTAGCATTCATTGCTTTTCATTACCCATAATTAAACATTGACTAGATAAGCAAGTTGGCTATTTGTTAATTACTAACTAATTAAGTAATGATGATAATGAATTTTTGCCTAACATAAGGTAACTTGCCCTTATGAACAGGAAGCAGATTGCTGATCAAATTCAAATTAAGAGCAATTATCTCTTCTAAAACATGGGGATAGCATAAATAAATAAATGTAATGCTCCTTTTCTTTTTACTGGGTCCATTAGGGTTTTGTTTTATACCAGGCCGAGGATTTTGCTAGCAGGTACGTATGGGCATTCACCGGTAGCTAGTTAGAGGTTGAGCTAGGGTTTATTTAATTTTACGGCGAATAAAGTGGATGGAACCAATGAGATGGAAAAGACAATAAACTAATATATAATTTCTTTATTTACAAATTTTAAATAATTCAGTTAAGGTCAATTACGTTGAGCTGGGATCGACCACTACATAACCTACAGTTATATGCAACGCTGATTAAAGGTTCCGGGCTCACTCCTGTACATTATAAAAGAGTTTATACAACATTACGGGTCATTCCTTGAATATGTGATTTTAGCAATACTGGACCATTCCTTGATCAGCGCTGTATAAAGGTTCCTGGGCTCGCTGCTGTAGGTTGTAAAAGAGTCTATACATTATATAAATTCGAGATAAACATTTTCAAAAAAAACCTGCAGTTATAATAATAGCGCCTCAATAATACTGGTATAAATTTGATGGGGAGTTTTGTATTTAAA
>JASDQU010010412.1:194832-205157 GCA_032191745.1 Picea mariana | reverse complement strand
TTGTGAACAACTTGCGACACTTGCGAAAGTTGTAAGGAACATGCGACACTTACGACAGTTGAGAGGAACATGCGACACTTATCCAGTTGAGTAATATTGACGTGTAACAGAATGCCCCCCAAAGCATGAAGTTAGAATATGAGAACTGATAACTGAAATGCCTTGTAGACTTTCAAGCAAGGGTATAGACTCGGAGAACCTGACGAAATCTGCACACAAACATCCAACAAATATTATGACATGTTTCAAAACCCAAGGCAGGCATACCTATGCTTGGGTGATCAAGACTTGCAAGATATGGCCGCCATAAAATACACTGTGGATCCATAATTGTATCGATAAGAAGGTATAGCCACCGAAGATACAATGTGGATCTATACTCTAATGACTCGGACTGATCGTAGCCACGAAGAATACACAGTGGATCTACGAGATGTCAAGACATAGCCACGACCAATAAAAAGTGGATCTATGTAACAGTGTATGTGTTATTTGTCCAATAGAAACTCCTTCGCAACCTGGGCAAAGCATATATCAAAGTGGTCACTCAACCCAGGGTCTTCTTACCAATCCCAATATGGTACGAATCTAACCATGTGAATAGATGTCCTGATGTCGAACATGGCAGAAACCACTTGATTACCGGTCAATGGTGTGAACCGTTAACAAGTGCGAGCGAGATCACCATTAATGTCAATGATTCCCAAGGTACCTTAGTACATTCCAACGAATTTGAATAGATGAGTTGAGGTCGAACACTCGTGGAATCATCCGATCAGAGGCCAATGATGTAAACCTACTGTCAAATGTGAGGAGGCCTGCCATTGAGGCATGCAGGTCCCAAAGTACTAATTGGTTTCTAATCCTGATTCCTAGATAATGTGTTGAATTCGACAGGAATAGACTCGTCGAGGGAGGGCCTTGATGTATCCCCCATCAACGACACGAAATGGGCATAGAGATGTAATTGGTAGATCAAATGGTCATGGACTGACATGGGTTTTGAGGCAAGATATTTGGGATGGCTTACTCTAGAGGCGGATACTTCCCTTGAACACTGAGGCACAACACCAAAACATGACATGGACCAAAACTATGCAGTGGATACTGTGACTTGCGTCGGGTGACCCAAAGGAGTGAAAGGAACTCAAAGGATTGGCTCAGTGCATAGGTTCAACAGATTATGATGTGTGCAAATGACAAAGTGTCGTGTTCAAGGGCAACTCTAAGAATTGCTGGATAATGTTCTCAAGAGACTGCTTGGCTTGCTCCTTTCAAATTTTCCCCTATCCAGATAGACGAGTACCTCTTTTTGATTTAATGAGCTCGAGGAGGATAACACATGCTCGATATAACTCACCTTTGGTAAGTTCCTCTTCCTTTGTTTAACGAACCGGAAGAAGTAAAGGATCGGTCCCATATGGGACTGTCGATGTGTGTTTTAACGAGTCCAAAGACAGAAAACTCGAAGGTTTTTCGGGATTATAGAGTTTGGAAAAACACTTAAAAGAGAACTCTCTCAGTTCCTTTTTCATACAGCAGTCTAACGAGACCAAAAAAGAGATAAACTATCGCTCGAAAGATGCCCTTTCGAACCTTTTAACGAGTGTGAAAGGAAGTAGGGTCACTCAACAATCTTTTCATATTTAGAGAGTCTGAAAAGAGTTTAAATATGACTCCAGGGGGGTTCCTTTTTCGTGTATCCATACAGGTCCAAAAAAGAGATAAAAGTTTACCCGGATGCATTCTCATGTATTTACGAGCACGAGAAAGAACAAAGACTAAGCTCGGTACTCTGCCCCCAGCTTGAAAGCTAGTGACTTGACTCCAGAATGATCATCAAAGGCTGGAGACATGCCCCCCAAGCTTCAATTCATTCACCAACTTTGAGGTTGTCACCAATTTCTGTGCTAGATGGAGAAAAGGGATACAGGTGGATGAAATGAAGGTTCAAAAATGAGACCTAACAAAAGACTCGACTCGACATCTACGAGATCTGGAAAAAGACTCAACTTGAAGGAAGAGGTGATTGTTTCATTTTTTAACGAGCTTGACACAGGAAAAGAACTATGCTCAAGGCCTCTGTTTCATTTTTTAACGAGCTTGCCACGAAGAAGAGAAACTATGCTCGTGGTTGGTTCTTGATCATGGCTTCCGAGAGGATAATGCTCTGGAAGGGTACCATGTCAAAGGACAAAATTCGGTCATGGATTCCAAGAGATCTTCGATGGATGGTAGATAATCACTCTGGAAGGAACACATGTCGAGGGTCGCAATAGGAAAAAGGAGATTAGGCTCCCATAATCCTACCGAAGAGATCACCGTGTCAACTACCGGATCCAAATCGTCGGAAGTTGAGGTCATGGGGGACAACGCCACATAATTGACATGTGGCGGGGGTGATACTGTCTGCATATAAGAAACACTTAGGGAGGTAACCCAGTCAGGGCCGATGAATGAAAGTTGATTAATAGTCACAATTCTTCCATCGTGAGGGAAAGATATCACATGGAAAAGGGTGGATACAAGAGCTTTCATGGCATAGACATAATCCCGCCCAAGGAGTAAAGCGAAATCCAAGGGGTCTTGGACTACCATGACATCGATAAAGATTGTTTTCCCTCCCAAAGTTATAGAAAACTGAGGAAGGATCCCTAAAGGTTGACTAGTTCTTCTGTTAAAAGATAACAGATTCTGTGTAATCGGTGCAAGCTGCGGACAACCCAAAGCGTACCAAGCAACAGAAGAAAAAATACTAACAGACGCACCTTCATTTATTAGTGTTTGAGGAACATCCCAACCACGAACCTGTACTGTAATCTGGAAAGGAATGTGAGAGGGAAAACGAGGTCCAGTTAGCACACCCCAATCAAAAAGGATGGCCTCATTACTTGGAGGGGGTTTCGCAAGAGAAGGAGGAATGCCCCCCGGCATGGTAGAGTCTGTATTAATGAGAAAAACATGGGCAGTATCGGAGTTACTCTCTAGAAGGGGAGTGGGATCGACCGATGATTGGATCGGATCAACCAATGGTGGACTTGGATAGACCACTTTAGCACTCTTCAGAGGAAGAGTGGGACTGATCGAGGAAGGGACTGGATCAGTCACTTTGACATTCTTGGGATGAAGGGTGGGACTAACCGAGGAAGGGACTATATCAGTCACTTTAACATTCTGCAATGGAGGAATGGGATCGACCAATAGCGAAACTGGATCGACCACTTGAGTGTCATTCTCCAAGGGAAGAATGGGGTCGATGGGTGGAAATGGATCGACCGCTTTGGTGTCACTCTTTAACGAGAGAGTGGGATCGACCAAGGATGAAGACAGATCAACCACTTTGGTGTCACTCTTTTGATGAAGAGAGAGGTTGATCGATGACGGAACTGGATCAACTACTTGGGTTTGTGGTTCAATCGAGGAGGAAACTAGATTGACCATCTGATCAACCGGACTGACTGGGGATCGAACCGGATTGACCAGTCCATCAACCAACGATGGGTCGGAGGAAATCCTATGATAACCTTTTGGAAGTTGAAGTTTTTCCAAAAGAGAAGAAGCCTCATCCATACGAGGGAAAAGGTGAGAGTAATGATTACCTTTATATAACATGCAAGGGAACTTGACAGTTTGCTTCTTCTTACCAACCTGAACATCACTAGTTGACGGGATATCATCGACATGACCGACAGAGGCCGATGACGTGGAGGACCACATTTCTAAGACCTGGGTAAGATCGGGGAAATCCCTCAGAAAGTGGTCACCCTTACAAAGGCTGCAAGGGAATTTGGGTTTTGGATTCTTCATTTTAATCTTGTTGACTTCATCAACACTCCCAGTACTATTAACAGTAACTAGTTTCTTAGAGCCAACATCTGATGTTGTTGGGGCCTTTGTCCTTTTTGGGCTCTTCTTCTTCTTCTCTTTCTGTTTCTTCTTCTTCTGACCAACCTGGCTATTTGCTTTATAGCTTTCACTAGGCGAAGAAGGAGAAATGGAAGGAGACTTGATGGACGAAGAAGGTGAAAAGTCGATGTGAGGTTGATGTGTGGGTGGTGTATTTACATCCAAAGTATTAGGTGCAACTGAAACATTGGGAGGATTCGGGATCACCGGAGTGGGGAACAACCAAACTGGTAATCCAATAGTAAGTCCTGGAAGACTCAGTGTGGCAACATATGGAGGACCAAAGTTTCCAAACGAAGGAAAGGTATAAGGTTCCCCAGGAGAAGGGGTTCCTCCATTGGTACTCCTAGGATTCGATGCCATTAACATTGACTCGATCTAAGGTCCACTAAGTAAAACAAACAACGCACGCTACAAATCTAAGAAGCAATCAATCAAACAAACCTTCCTATGATGAAACCACTAGCTGGTGATCAAATTCAACGTCGCGAGATCAAAATAGGAAGGGGCGGGGATAGAGCGGGTGGATCAGTTACGTTGGCGACCTGCTTAACGGACTTACATCTTGGTGCAAGCTTCCACGTAGTAATTATGGATTTACCCTCCAAGGAGCCCGAGTGAGTTTGACCAATGTCTGTTCCAGGTACAGTGAGACTTCCCTTCACCGTCACCTTATGTGAGACCCTAAAGATTATGGCTACTAAGGTCACCAACTCGTAGTCAGCCCCTGGGCGGGTACAGTCGACAGTCCAGTCGGACCGTATGGGCAGGATAACAAGTCTGAAATCAACCTGAAAGGCTCCCACACATAATCGTGGGTATACCTTCCAGTGACCCCCAATATACGATCAAACCACTACAAACAATTGAACCATGGAAGGATAATCTCTGTAACTCACCCGAATGCGACCTCGTGCGTAACCCCTGTGTGAGAGGGGGATCCCAGGCAGACTAATACAAAAATTGGATTTGACTCTCCCTACCGCAAGATACTAAGTTTGTTCGATATCTTTGGAAAGTTATCCTTTCAACCTATTCCAAATCCCTACACCTTAAACTAATGTAAGTTTGCTAACAAAGATGTAAAAAGTCTGATAAATTTTAGTTAAGCGTTGATTTTAATGGCTGTTGTTTACTCAGAGGGTGTACGAAAGTGAAACTGATGGAATGATGACTCAATTCCCAAAAATATGCATGAAATATGATAAGCAATCATTTATTTTCAATGAATACCTATTTAAGGGAAAGAGGAAGAGTCCTTTTCACTATCAAACACTTGATAAGGAATGCCTTCAATCAATTTTGTTCTCAATCAAATCCAATATGATGCTACAACATTTCAGAAATGCAAACTAATCATTAAGATGTACTTTTGTCATTTTCATGCGAATGATGATCAGTTCAATGCAAAATTTCTCTTGCCAACTACCCTTTCAGATCAAAGAGATTCAGACAAGAAAATGCAGATTTCGCACAAACAACACACCCTTTGCAATCAAACAAGAGAAAGAAAATCAAAAACGCAAAAGGAAGGAGAAAGAAATTGGATCAAATGACCTCAAAGAACCAAATGAGAAGAGTTACAGACTTCAGATGTCCTTCAGTAGAGTTCCCGCTCAGTCGGATAGGAGAGAAGAAAGCAAGGGATTGATTTCAAGATCTCAACAACAAAAACTCAAAAAGAATGAAGAAGGGCATAAAATATGAACAATAAGGTGTTTACTTCTCAAGAGGAAGCATGTCAAAGGTCAAAGGAAGCATCATTGAATCACAAAGTAGCTCAGCAAGTAAGAAACAGGGTTTTTAACGTCAAAAATGCAATTTTTTGAAGGGATTTTGTGAAAATAGGGGTTGGCGCTCTGGTGTAAGGGACATCAGGGAGTTATAAAGCTCTTTCCAACACTCTAAGGGAGCGTTGGCACCCTACTAACAAGGCAGAGGAGCGCTGGTGCCCAAAAACTCACAAAAATGTCCAAAAAACCTTAAAATTCAGTCAAATTTTGACAAACAAGTTGAGTGTGATGGAGTGAAGGGTCAATCAACAAATGAAATCAGATATAAAGGGGTGAACAATGTATAAGAACACAAAGGGTAAGACCAGGTCTATGAGGAAAGGCAAAACCAAAAGTTTGATTCAATTCCCCAGTGGAGTCGCCAGTTTTTGTTGTAGGAAAATCTCCCTGCGGACAGGTAGATTACCTCAAAGAGCTAGACCCTAACTCTAAGACAGAAAGTGCTTAACGTGGACACTCACTTCCTTTCAAATCTATACAAACTAATACATGAGAAGGAAGGAGAATGGAAGTACCTCTTTATCGACGTTTGTCCCTGCACGCTCCGAGTCGAGCTCCAAACTATCGCTCCTCGATGAGTCCTGTAGACAAACAAAGTACGACCGCTTCCTACTCTATTGGTATTAGCTTGAAAATAGATCAATCTATCAATGATAAGTTCATGTAAGATCAGACACAAACTAGAAAGAAATAGGCCAAGCGTGTCATATTAATGAGAATAACGACAACAGTACTTACAATCGTAGATGCGAATGTGACAGCTTCGTCAAGTCCCCTTTGTCTAACCCTTGCTCGAAAGATCCACAACCTGGATGATAGCAGCTTCACTGATCACTCTCCTTTGAATGACTGTGTGTTTCCTATGAGATCATAGGTTTCATGCTAGCAATTCTTCCCCCCTTTTCACCATCATAGAGCCTGCTTATATAGGTTAAGAGAAGCTTAACCTCTTGAGTTATCTTTAGAATAAGTTGAGGAATCCCCTCCTTAGATCAGGGATATCCTGATGGAACCAAGAACTTGAATGCAACTGCCTTCTAAACTTGAGAGATCCTCCCCTTATTCTCCTCAACGGGCCAACCACTGCCTCAAATTAGATAACGCTCCCTCAAAAGGGGCATCAGGGCGATATAATGCTCCCTAGGAGGCTCAAGGGGAGCGCTAGCTCTCTAAGGATGGGTAGCACTCTCTCAGAGAAGTGGTTTGTTGTTATAACGCTCCCCAGTGGCTTGTGGGGGAGCGCCATAGGGGAGCGCTCTCCTTCAAAACCCTGTTTTAAGGGCTCCTTTCAGGTGATAAGAGTTCCTTGACTTCAGTTAACCATTTCCCCTCCTCCAAATCAAGTGTATGAGATGTTTTAAGTGCCTCCTTAGTGTCGTTATTATGGCAATATGCTTGAACAACATTTGTGACACTTGTGAACAAAGTGTGACACTTTCGAAAGTTGTAAGGAACATGAAACACTTACGACAGTTGAGAGGAACATGCAACACTTATCCAGTTGAGTAATATTGACGTGTAACACTTTGGACGAATTAACGAAAGAAAGGAAGAAAAAAAGTCTCTTGAGTAACAATTAGTCAATAACAATTCTGAAGAAAGTTCTGAAGAATCCCAACAAGTCATCGTAAAACTAAAATCTCAGCTAGAAGAAGCCAGAAAGATTGAAGAAGCATAAAAGTGTCAGATGGAAGAGAAGAAGTATTTGGAAGCCAAGATAGAAGCACTAAGAAATGAAGAAATGGAAGAAATTAGTGTTTGGAATCTGAAAGAAAGGAAGTAGAGAAAAAAGAAAATATTTTGACAGATCATATTAAGGAAAGAAATGAGGACTTAAATCAACTTGAAGCAGAATTTAGTCAAGAATAAAGAATACTTGAAAAGTAAATCATCTCCTTGAAGATCCAACTTGAATAAGCAAAGCAAACATAAGAAGTCATGAAGAGTCGGATGATGAAGAAAGAATAAGAGGTTAAGAATCTTGAAGAAGAATTTGTCACTTTGAGAGTTAAAATCATCAAGCTCAGTAAGAACGTTGAAGAGACAGAAACATCCAAATCATCAGTAGATAATGTTGAAGAGAAACACTCCAAGTTTCCAAAAAAGAAGAATGAAGAAAAGAGTAAGAGTTATGCAGAAGTACTCAAAGGGAGGATTCATGGTCAACCAAAATCAAAGAAAAATGATAGAGATACATATTCAAGAAGACCCTCCACAYGCAAGCCACAAAGAAGCTTCAATCATGATCATGATTAGCCAAGGAAGGAATTCARAAGGAATACACCACAAAGACGATCATTCACTCCCAGGTATGTAAATTTATTTTATGGTCATTGTTTTTATTGTACTAACTTTGGACATAAAGTTGTAGATTGMAGGGCTTATGGAAGAAATTTTCAAACAAGAAATGCTTATATGTTCCCACATAAAATTGAATGTTACAAATTYCACAATTATGGYCACATAGATCATGATAGTAGAAGCATGATGGATACTTATATTGGATATAAGAAATTTTTGGAAAGAAAAGAAGAACGGGTAAAAGAAGAGAAGATGAATGAAGGACACCCAGAAGTCATACTCTTAGGATTGACAATAGTACGAGATMAAAAATAAAAATAAAAACTACAGGAAAAAAGGAAKATGTTAGTTACAGGAAGGTTTGGAGAAGAAATGAAAAACAAGAAGAATAGGTGAATAAATACCATGTCTTAGAGATCATAGGATTTGCAGTAATGTGAGAAAGAAGATAAGTACAAGTGAATAAGGAACAGGCCCAATAGATTGTACATTCAAGAATTGTAGTGCAAGATCAATCCAGAGGAAAAAGGGAAGAAGTCATAATTCATAAATATGATGAATCTATAGATGAAGAGGAAGATTACTCTGCAACATAGCATGTATTTTTTCGAGAAACCTGGCTTGGATACTCCCATTGAATATGAATATTGAATAGGGGGAGTCAGTGTAGTAGCTACTACAAATCATAGAACTATATTTTGAGCAGGTTGAATTATTTTCAAAGACAGATAGGAGAAGTATAGAATGACAGATTGATCAATTGAGAAGTATTATTCCCACACATATATCAGTTGGCAATTACACAGGAAGAAGTTTATGATTATATTCCTTCAGGAAGAGATATATTTAGTACATGTTGTTCCATTCATGCAGAGTTCGATTTGTAGATAGAGTAGATCAGTGGACACATTTTATTCAGTTGTAGTTGTGAAGCATTCATGATAGTACAGTGATAGACGAGACAACATTATGGACAATTGAGTAGCATAGTTATGGAAAACTTATGACATATGGACATAGATGGATTTATGATATCATTAGCAGGTACAGAAAAAATGGGTCAGAGAAAGTGCATAGAAATGTATCAGTTGAATCAATTGAAATCAGTTGGTCACAGAAAGGAAAGATGTTAAGCCCTAATATTGGCTCATTACCCCTTAATTGGGGCATATTATATTAGTAATTTTATTTTATTTATGTCGACTTTAGGCCATTAGTTGTAATTATACCTCCTAGTCTCCTATATATACCAAGGAGACATTTTCATTTTGAATCATCTTGTACTTGAACATTTGAGTGGGGTAAAAGGAGGTTGCCCCCTCGAAGAGGATTATTATATGAAATTATCTCTTTTTCAAGGTGTTCAGTACTTTTTCTGAGGTTTTTCTATGCTATATTTATATTTGGTTCTTAACATATGGTATCAGAGCTCAAGGTCTTGGGGTTTCACTGCTACAACTGAGACACCTTAGACTTTTCACTATAACTTTGTTTCTACAACGTTTCAGAAGGAATGTCTTGGAGGATATTTAGTATACAGATCAAGGTACGTTGGGTTCAAAATTCATCTCATGAGGCCTTATACTTTCAGAGATACAGCCTGTAAAAGATAGGGTTCTGGAATCATCCTAAACTGAGTCACTGCGGAATTTTCACTATAAAGCATTTTATGTAACATTTCAGACCCTAAACTCTTGAAGCTATTTACAAAAATTAGTAAGGTATCTATGGTAAAATTTCAGCTTCTGGATCATCTTAAATTTGTAGATACACCATGTGTAAGATAGGGTATCTGACTAGTCCTATTGACTAGTATCAAGAAGGTGTTCCAGGTAAACCAATCATAAATTCTTCCTAGAGAATCCAAATTGAGTGGGAATGGTTTCATTGGATCATGGATAGTCTTTAGTATTTCTGGTGTGAGTTTCAGAATTTTATATCAATTATTTTGTGTGGGGCACACTATACAAGTGAGATCTCCTGGAAAGGACAAAAATCGGCAAGTTGTGGGGAAGTTACCGTAGATTCCAATTGGCACATCCAATTTTGATCAGACTTGTGGCATTGCAGAGAATAAATATCAAAAAACTACATAAAATAAAGTTTCATACCTAGAAGGGACGAAACTTGGGAGATACAACAGAAGAAAGATTGTCTAGCAGAACCACCTCAAAATCAAGGTTCAAAAGTGATACTTGGCCAACATGCCACCCAAAAAAGGAACTTCTACACCAAATAAGCCTCCAAAAAATCCTACTTGGACTCTTGATGAAGGTGAAGAAATGCGTAGGGACATAAATGATTTACAAAAGAAGATAGTAACAA
>JASDQU010010412.1:139826-177005 GCA_032191745.1 Picea mariana | reverse complement strand
GCGAACACTCTCATGCTGCAATCCTTTACAATATCACAGTTCCATGAGCTAATATCTACTCCTTATCGTCAATTAATACACAGACATTTCTACACAGGAAAACATGTACAATTCCACAAGTCTATGAACATATGTAACAACATATAAATTCCAGATGCAATATGGGAAAAACACTTATCAGAATTAAGTTCATCAATGGAAGCGACTGCTGAGAGGGGTGCTCGTTTCCACCCAACCGTAGGCGTAGCAACTCCTACTGGATTTACCACTAGCCACCCCCGAGCTGAGACCACGATGTCCCAAGACCTGCGTCTCTCTGTCTGCCAGTGTCCAGGAGCGAAGGTTGCAATCCTTCCTCTCTGCGATCACTCACTCTGCGTAAAATTGCCAGAGTTCCCCTCGCGTCTGCCCTCCCTTTCAATCGTTTCAGCCATACGCCTTATCCTCTCGCGAGGTTGCGTGTGGCACGATTTCCCTCGCACTAATCAGGACTGACGTCCCTACGGATGGGTGGTTCACCATCCCATCCCTCATCAAGACATCCTCCTACCAGTCTGCGAGCCATTAATTTTTAGGGCCAGCGAGCTGCTTTTGGTTCTCCGGGCCAGTGGATTCCAAATACGATATTAAATTCTCAGTGGAAGTTAACGCCCCTTTTTCAAGGTGCCCTCCACCATCATCGTGGTCTCTTTTCTGCACATCCCCTCTCAGCAGTTCTGCAATAAATTCAAACTCCTTGACCTCTTCCTGCAGGTCCATTTACAACACATATTCATACTTATGAGTTTTGCCATAGTCCTTGGCCAGTTCAGTTATATTTACAATCTGGGGGGAAACAGGGTGTTACAGATTTTTTCAAGGTGATGGGTTATACCATGGTTGAGGAGACAATTGAGAATTAAATGCACTAAAATTTTCGAGCAGGATTGAATTTCAAACCTTTTTGGAATGGTCTTAGTTCTCCAGGCCTCCTTTGATTGATGAATTATAGTGATTCCACATTCTCCTATGCACCTCGAAATGTAGTTTCTAATCCTGGCAAAGAAGGGCATTTTTCAGTTGGATGATTTTCTTCACAAATACCACAAACATATATAAGGGCTAAAGGGAATTCATTTCTAGGATGATTTTTAGTGCATTTGGGACAATAGACAACCAATGCCTTCTATTCCTCCTTTGTTTCTTCTTGATCTGAGGACCTTAAGTGGTTCTTGAATATTATTTTGATATCATCATAGTCTAACTAGTAGATTTATCCATTGGATAATAGATTCAATGTTTCCATCAGATCTTCTTTTACTCCTATAAGTAAGGAAATCTTGAGTGATTCTTCATCCAAAGTGAAATTGTGAGCTCTCCTGTAGCTTAGTTGAAATCTCTCTTCAAAGTCTTCTAGAGATTCAGTAGTGTTAACTCCCAAAGTGAAACCGTTCTTTCAGTTGAACTTTGTAGAGGATATCCTGGCTATTGGTCGCGTACTTAAGCTACTTTTGTGTTTTTTATAGTTGAGAAAATTCTTGGTTTTGATTCGGTCAAGAAATTGGAAAAACAGCAGGTTTCGGTGGTTTGGGCGAGCCCTCAGCGTGCTCATTAACCACCGAAAGTGTTTAGTTTCGTCAGATAAGTGATCGATACAAAAAGCAAACAACCATCGAAAAGGTTTGAACGAGCAAAAAGAAAGCTCGTGCTTTCGCACGAGCCAGATGTCAAAGTTCGTTGCAATGATGAGAAGTTCAAACCGCCGAAAGCTCGCGTTGTGGGAGGTGATGCTCGTTCGTGGGGTTCAACCGAAAGGTTCCAAACACCTGTGTATTATCCACTGCATAATCATTTCCAAATCTGCGCCGAGCGGTGATAGTCAGATACAGTTGCACGGAGATTTCCTCCTTCCCAGTGGCAGATACATTCATCATTATCGACAGGTCATTTTTTCATTTTAAAACTCAAAGTGTTATAATGGAGCCCTAAAATCGCTGAAGATAACTATCAACACACGATTTTTCCAGCAAATCGTGATTTTCAAATCTTGGTTCCTCTTTTCGGGCGATTGGCATGGTGTCTCCGAATTCAACCAGCATTTCGAGTCAAGGAAAACGGATTGGGTTATCGGGTAAGTCTGTAAGCTTTCTCCTGAAAAAATTTCATAAATACATTTGCCTCCAAAAAGTTGAAGTTTCGGCTTTCCCTGTCAGACTGTCATTTAAATGTGGGTCGATATTCTAGCGCATTTATAAATCCTATGCCCTGTCAAACTATTTCACAGTCTGTTCGTAAGTGACATCGACCATATACTTAGTTCCTAAAACCGTTGTTTCCCGAATACCTGGTTGACTATAGTTTCAGATACAATTCACTTTCACTTATGTCAAAATCCGGTCCTGCATTAAGGTCAGAAGCAGATGGCATGTGGTACTTTGAGGAACATCCAGAGGTTACAGAATTCTTTAAGCAAGTCGTCGTTTTCTCATATTGTGAGAAATTAACAACCTTCCACCAACAGATTGCTGAAGCATTTTCCCTCTCATACGATGGCAGGATTGCCAAAATAGGCAGAGAGGAGTTCATAATAGATGAGGCATCTATTGCCGAATACACAGGGTTGCCTAGGACAGGGGTTTGCTGGTTCAAAACATCTTCACCTTCAAATGTTGAGTTCAGGTCTTATCTGTTGCTAGTCCATAAAACTTTGACATGGAAGAAAGACATTCCCATGTCCTATCTGGAGCTAAAATGGCAGACATTGCTGAAGGCGATTTTGGTATACATAACCTGTGAAGGGCGTTATAACAGGGTGATGTACTACCATTTCAAATTGTTAAATCATTTCACAGGCAGGGAGCACTTAAACATACCCTATTTCTTTCATAAGACCCTGATTAAAATGGCAAAACAGGTAAAGGCTCAGCCCACTAAAGTTTCAAGCAGAATATCTCATCAAGGGTTGATTACCCTCCTCATCAAAGAAGCTCTTCACAGGAAGCAAATAGAATGGAGTTTCTTCTTGTTCTGGAACGAGTTTCAGACAGAGAAACCTCCAGAAATGAAAGCAAAGAAGTCCAGAAGGAGGAATGATCCTACTAATCACAAGAGGAGGAAAGGGATTTCAACACCCAAGAATTCTATAAAGACAACACCCAGCAGCCAAGGAGGAATCAAGAGAAAGTTAAAATTTGAAGACAGAAACCTTATAACAGGGAAAAACCCTCTCAACCTGCCTTATAGTGACTCTGGTTCGGAGGGAGAGATGGAAAGGGCACAGGACAAATTGCATATCAAACAAGATGTAAAACTGAAAATCAAGACACCTTCATCAAAGCCTTCAGAAACACACAGGCAACCGAAAGTAGAAGCTTCATCTAGCAAGCCCCAGAAAGGTAAGACCAGGAAAATCAATAAGCTGCTGCGAGAAATTTATGAGATGGAAGTACTTGAGAGAGTAATCAAAAAGGCAAACACAGATCTAACAGAGAAGGTTGCTGAACTTTTCAAAGAGAATGAAACCCTTAAAGAAAAGCATGATTCAATCAAAGGTAGAAACAGAGAGTTGATTAAGGAAAACATGAAATTGTACAGGCAGCTAAGGGTTCTAAGGCTCAAACTAAAGAAGTTTGAATCATCGGAGGAGGAACAAACCGGGTTAGACACCTTGGCCAATCTGGCCACAACCATAATAGATGTAACAGACTCTCCTGCACAGCCAACAAAGGTTCGAAGGTCTACTCGAATCAAGGCTACAGTACCTCAGAAAGTATGAGTGTTAAAGAAGCTTTAGAACAACCATTTTTGCAATTTTGAAAGGTCTTCAAACTGCAACATTCGGTGGTTTAGGCGAGCCATACTATGCTCATTAACCACCGAAACAGGCGCTTTCGGTGGATAACTCACCCAAGAATTGTTCCAGTCAACCACTGAAAGTCTGTGTGTCCAGAATTTGAATAATTTTTTGCACAAGTCAGGGATTTTGGATCCGAAAAGATTTGGAGCCTTTTCCAACGCTTATCTAATGAATTATCAGATCCACTTCAGCGGTCATTTTTGGTATATGATGAAGAAAGGTATTATTTCAAAGGTATATGGACAATTTCATTTGAACTAAAAAACAGGGTATTCTGCCACATCATCCAACTCGACTTGGTTTTCATGAGAGAATGATATTTTAGCCTTGGAAGGCTGCCTACACATCATCAACAGTCAACAGAGGAAAATCAGAGATCGAACTCTTTTTGAGGAAACATTCCACATATTTTGCAACAGATTTTACTTTCTATTTTTAGTTGATCTGATCCATGTTTTTAGGATCAGAGAATTGTTTTTGTAATCCTATAAATATCAGAAAAGAACATGACACTAGGGTTCGATTTTGGATAGAGTAATTGGCTATTGTACTCAAACCTTTTATGTTAATACAGATCACAGGTTTCTTTCAATTTTGATTGTCAGCTTTCCATCTTTCTTCTGCACTATTATCTGTGTTGTCAAGCTTTGAATGGTTGTTATCCCATTGTTTAGCTCATAGCCTGATAATAAGTTTCTTGATTGTTTCTTAGACCCTGCTTTGCACTGGTTTAGTTACAATTTGTTCTCCACCCACTTTAAAGTTATCTTGCTGGTTAATCAATCTTTGAGAGCACTGTCTATTTGTTTATCATTTTTATGTTTGAATGCTATTAGCTGTATTGAGTTGTCCCATTGATCCACATTTACAAAATACAAAAACATTCATTTCTTAAGTTACCAAGCACCTTTGGTATGCAACCACAAAGGGTTTCTTGGAGTGATAACAAGTAGGTCCTTGTGTCATTCTGAAAATCCCATCCCTTGTATCTCTTGCTCTACAGTAGTCTTTGTATCTTTCACTGAAGGTTTTTTTCATTTGATCCCAATTTGCGAAACTATTTCCCTCCATTCTCATAAACCATCTTAGAGTTGAATCTTTTAAGGTAGAAGAAAACTTTTTGATCTTTTGTGCATCAGTGGTATAATCATATGTATTTCATATAACTGCAAACTCAAACAAGAAAGTGTCAGGATCTTCATAAACAAGATCATGAAAATGAGGTAAGGTAGAAGGATTAATATTTTTCATCTTGGTTTCTCCATCAGATTCCTGAATAGGGAACTCAAATATTTCTACCATCTCTTTTTCACCAATCATGGCATGAGGTGAGGATTGAATCTCTTCTGAAAGATTTTAAAATTCTCTAACTTCCCTCTCCAAGAAACCTTCTAGTGTTTCAAGACCAATCTTTGAATTGCTTGGACATGTTTTTATGGTGGGGGTTTTTGGTAATAGTTTTCCTTTCCTATCTTTAGGTCTAGTCATTCATGAAATCAATAGAAAGTGAAAAGCTATTTTGTTTTTGATATATAATGCAAGAAAAAAGAGTGTGATAAGGAGTTATCAATACTCACATGAAGTAAAAGCACTTGGGTTGTTACACTACAAAAATTCTATAGTAAAGTTGGCCTTGTGACCGAGGTATCCTTTTTACTTCTCCAAGTCACACAAAAGAAAACAAAAAAGAAAATAACATGCAGACTTCAACACCTCCTTGGAAATGATGCCAAAAAGTGATGGTCCCAGGAATAACAACAATGATTTATTGTACACTTGATTTCCTACTTTACTTGTCAACCCAAGGTTCACACAAAATTAACAGGTATTATGCATTGTATGTGTAGTATGCATTTGTTGGTACAAAAGGTATGAAACTGATCAAAGGTTGAAAAATGTGCAGGAAAGATAAAATGGTCGAAAGAAGTTCTGAACTAATTGCTTGAAGGAAACAAACCAATCTGAAAGTACAACTAATATAGATTCCATGAAAAGAACTTATTCTAATTGCAGTAAAGAATATTGAATCAAGCATATCAAACTGAAGGTAAGAATATGAATTCAATCTAAACTATGACATAAAACTATAATGGAAGTAAAGCTACACTAATGCATGAATACAACAACCTCATAGTCTAAACAAGCTAATTGTCTAACCCTATGATAAATATTAAGCTAAATGTCTTTTTTATTGTGTATTGATTCTTTTGTGAAAACAAGATTAAGATAAGTGAAAATATGAAGATAAAATAGAACTACAAGATATTTCTATAGGAACTGTGCAGTTCTACAGGGATTGTACAGTTTCTACATGAAACTCCTACATGAAGCAAAATGGAGTCTAAAAAGGAAGTGAAAGTATTTAAAATCGTGAACAAAGTTAGACTATAAATAAATGAAGTGAATCTAAGGTTGTTGGCCTTGGGAGGATACTAGGACTGCTCCAAGAGGCTATTGAACATTTCTACAGGGTGTCTGATGTGATTAGATAACTTGTGATAACTTTGAAAAATGATAGAATTAACTATGCAAAGCTATATTAAACTTAAAAAGAGAATGAAATACTATCTAAATATGCATGAAAACTACAAAAATGGTAACAGGGTCCTTGAACCCTCTTGGATGTCTTGATATTTTGGTAGCTGTGGGAGGTATTAACCTCCACATATAACATATGACTTAGAATAGAATATTTTGAAAGAAAGTGAACCAGTTAACCCTAGAAGACAAGTCGGCCTAGTAGAATAAATAATATTAGAATATTATATTCCAGAAATACAAGTCGATTCTACAAGAAAAAGATAAACAGAAAATACAATTACTAGAAATCTAGGTCGGCCTAGCCATAAAAGCCACTGGAAAGATTAATATAAATAGAGGACGATTTAGCTCATTTGTATACCCAGTCAGAGCACAAGTCTTGTGGAGAGTTGTAGTTGTAGCTGCAACTACAGCTGCAAGGAGGAATAATGTAACGACCCTGCTTAAATAGATGTATATGATTATTAATTATAATTAATTTAATAATCTAACTGTCTTAAAAGTTAGCTAAACAATAATTATTTCTTAAATAAAATTAACTAATTAATTATTATTAATTACTTGTTCATGATTGTCAAGGATTAATTAATTATTAATTGACTCATTAATTAATTAAGTAAAGAATTAAAGGGGGTTAATAAATTATATTGTTAAATTAAGCTTACGTATTCGGTAAGGGATATGACATTAAATATAGGATAAAATAAATAAAGGGGATAAGGGGCATTAACTACGAAAGGATAAGATAAGGTAATAAATGGGTAGGTAGGGAAGTAAATGAGGGGAAAGTCGGTGAAGGGGCGATATGAGCGGAGAAGGTTAGGAAGGAGGGGATGATTCGACGGGAGAGAGGGATTGATATTTTTGGGTGGGCTCTCTTGGATTTGCAGAGAGGGGAGTCGAGTTCGGGAGTGGGAAGGTTTAGTACAGGGGCACTGGTTTGCTGGAGGTTTTGGGCACGGGGGTTAGAATATCCATATGATATCCTGGAGCTAGGAAGTTGTCCTAGTTGGCAGGGTGGAACAAGGTTTTGGGCAGTGTTTACACAGTGCAGCAGTGGTCAACAAGGAAAGCGAACAAACGAAGGGTTAGCATCAGACCCAGGTATTTAAAATTGGGTATTGTTTTATTTTGCTATAAAATTTTATTATTTATGGATAAATCTATATGCAAATGTGCACAATTAAAGGAATTTTTGAATTTTACTAATTTGCTCAATATAGAGGAATTATTGAACTTTACTGTTATGTTAGTAGAATCAATTGATGTTAAATAATATGGCCACTACAATTGGTATCAGAGCCTGGTTTCAAAACTGAAACCTCGGCTTCACCACCCAACACTGAGATTTTGTCTTTTGTCAACATGGTCTGCAAGGTCTGCAACCTCTCATCATTTTCTTGGAAAATAAGCCGTAAACCTTACCTATTTAGAAAAAGATCACCATCCTGAAATGTACCACTTGCAGTCCTAATCAAATTACAGACAACATATTAGTGAATATTTACACAATCCAACAAAATCATAACATGGGCTATAGCATCCAATATCTTAAATTAAATTTTTAAATAAAAAAAAAAATTATCCACAAAAAACAAAGAATACAACATAATTCACGTTACTTTGACATTAGAGGACACTTGAAAACAGGCTCAATAACACTCATCGGTCCTCCAAACATAACGAGGCAATAGTCACTCCTCCCAACTAGTGGATTTCAAAAATTACTTGAAGTCCATAAAAAAAGGGGAAAATTAAACTGGTAACAAACACGGACCAAATTTGAAGTTCTTCAAAGGCCATTTTACTCCATATTTTTATCCCTGGGGTAAGTTTTTCTATCAAAAGGTATAATATTATTTCTTGATACCCCAATCAATGGATTCTGGCGTCCAGAACCAAGGCGCAGGGAATTAGGAAATGAATCATTAAACTATTTTCAATTGCGAGTTCGAGACCCTGCAGGAATAGAGGCAGCCATTTTAGATTGAAAGCTTTACCCCCCAGCCGGATCTCTATGAGCAGCAAGCATTACGCCGTAGGGAAAAAGTACAACACCCGCCATGCAATAAAATAAGGTCGGACAAAAGCACAATGCCCACCGTAACAATCGTAAACGCAACAGCCAGTGGCAAATCGACAATGTTACAGTCGGGGGGAGAGGGCATTGATGGGAGTGTAGCTCGCTGAAAGGATACTAGAGGAACTAAGCAAGACATAGATGGGCACAAAACACAGCCCTTTCTCTCTCTCTGTTCGTTCGGGAAAGTGGCTAAACGCAATAGGCCAATCAGAAATATTATTATCTGGTTTTGTAACCTATTTGATTAACTTCACATATTTGAAGCTTTAGTCAGAATCATCGTCCCTGTAGGAGACTGTTCACATTAACATCCTACATTTGATAACCACAATAACACATACAGGAGGATTATTTCCAAGTTTTGCTGCAAAGGAAAATACTCAGCAACACTAATTGTGTTAACAAAGTTTGATTTGGAGATAATGAAGGTTGGGGAAAGCAGCGTCGGTTTACTCAACACTCCAACTTTTTTGAATGTTACTTCTCTTGATGGGCAATCTTTTTATCTCTATCTGTTCAAGACTCTCGATCTATCCGATTCTCAAATATTTCAACTGAGACAACATTCTAGTGGAATCGGGGAAACATTTCAAGCTCCAATACCTCTAAGCTCCTTCTATAACTGAAGGAAGGTGGCAGCATTTCCAAGCAAAAGCTTTGCAAACTCAGAATTTTCAAATTACTTAGGTTTCCAATAGCACTGGGAAATTCTTTGAAGTCAAATACCAAATGTACTTCGGTCATGAACCATCGATATGTAAGTTGGGGAGGCAAAACTTTATTACAATATGAATATGAAAAATCGAAGTATTCAAGAGTGGTAATTTTTCCCGCGGTTTCACTTGAGATGGTACTGACCAACACAAATTTAAGTGGTATTAAATTTCCGAAAGAATTTGGGAGCATCTCCAATTTAAAGCATGAAGCCAAGTCTAGATATTGGAGCCTGGTTAAATTCTCAAAGGAATCTGGGAGCATCTGCAAAAGCCAAGTCTAGATGTTGGAGCTTGGTTAAACTCCCGAAGGAATCTGGGAGCATCTGCAATTCATTCCAAGCTTAGATGCTGGAGCTTGGTTAAATTCCCAAAGGAATCAGGGAGCATTTCCAAACTTGTTTCCCACAAGTTAATAATTTCGAGGCACAAGTTAACATGTTCGAGGCTGGTCAAGTTCCCAAGAGAATCTGGCATCGACTTCATATCTCGACAGTTTAATTCCAAGTGTTTCAAGGACGGCAGCTGACAGAACTCATGTGGCAAAGTGCCTAACTGCATTAGAATATCATCACCGTAACCCCGGAGGACAATCCTCTCGAGGTGTTTCAGCTGCCCTATGGACTCTGGAATCTTTGGCAGCCTAGTAGCAGTGATAAACAACTCCCTCAGCTGCAGAGGTGCCTGCAATGCTCCCTCAATGTCACTTTGTGCATTGTAGTATATGAAAACAACATTTTTTTGCAATAAATAAAGTAAAAACAACCTTATGTCAATAAATTACAAGACTACCTACCTGAGAGTCAAGAAGCCACTGTATTTCCAAATTGTTCGTCTCTATATGTAAAATTTTTAAATTCTCAGTCGAAAACTTTGCAACTAAGGAATACAGATAGTTATACAAGAATCCTTAAAGCCAAGCACCAGATGCAACCTCAGGTCACTGACTAGACCATCGCATTCCTCAGAATTTTTTATTCCTCGCACCTAAATTGTTGTGGAAACCGTTAAAAATAGTATCGACATCCTTGCAAAAAAGTTTGGGTATTAAAAATTTGACAGATCACGATACTATATTGAAAGGTTAGGTATTAAAAATTTGACAGATCACAATATTATATTGAAATGGAGTAAGTTAACTCAGGAGTAAACAGATAGGAGTTTCACATGGATCAAAGTTACAAAGTTTTATTTATATTATAATTTTATTCTAGGTTTTTTATTCTATTTTAAATTAACACAATGCTTAAAAAATTGATCAGAGTTTTAGATTGGATTGACAGAAAATTTAAAACAAAATCACCAGAAGACCTGCCTAAAATTATTTCAAAATTTTATTCTAGATTTTTTACCCCATTTTAAACTAACACAATGCTTAGAAAATTGATCAAAGTTTTGGATTGGATTGACCAAAAATTTAAAACAATATCACTGACCTACCTAAAAGATAATTCTGGAAAAAAGATTACTCCCAAATTAACCCTCAAAAGCCTGCCTAAAAAATAACTCTAAAAAAAAATTGCTCCCAAATTAGACCACTCAAACACCTGCCTAAAAAAATAAAAAATAAGTCTGGATAGAAGATTGCTACCGAGTTAGCCACTCCTTCCTATGAAAAATCGCCCACTCCTATTAAAAGTCGGTCTAAAACTTCAAGTACGTACAGGTGACTGGTCCGAAAGGTTTTCAGTTAAGCGCCAAATCCGACGCAAAGGTTCTTTGTCCGCCAGATATCTGCCCAGGTCTCTTAGGTTGTCGTGCATTCTTATAACTTCTGCGTTATGGTATCTCCCACCCATCCAAACCTTCTCCACCTGCACCTCCACAAGGCATTTATTCTGTAGATTCTGAAGGCCCAGCGATACTTCCCACCCGGATCCGTCCCATATCCTTATGGCTGTATACAAATCTTTTCCGATCTAGAAACAGGCAGTGTCTAAGAATATCTGCTTCTCCTCATCACCCAGCCTGTCGTAGCTAATTTTCAGTGTCTTTTGTATATCATCTGGAAGAATTTTGGAGATTTTGAGCAATTGCGCGCTTTCCAATACTCCAGATTTTCGCGATAAAGAAACGACATTAACAGATAATGGCAACCCTTTGCATGCATCCACAAACTCTTTAACCACCTGTTCAAATCCTGCAACAGGATGAGATTGATGGAAGGCGTACCAGTAGAAGACATCTGTGGAGTGTTGTGGATTCAGGCCTCTTAACTCATAAATAAATAAATCATCAATTCCCCAATTTCTAAGTACGTCCTTATCCCGACATGTAACTAGAATTAAGCTATTGGAACCAAGGACATCTTTTGCTAGTGAAACTAATGCATCCAGCTGGTTAATATGATCCTCATCATCTACAATGATAAGAGCGTGGGAAGGTGAGTGATGCCAACACCTTCATGAGTGTTCTTTATTTTCACATCCAGTTGAGTCAAGTCCTTTGTTGGCCATCCCCCACCTTTATGTGGCTCACCGTTATAGTGACCTTCCCATCATGCATTATCTACTCACTTTGTGCTTCCCTACAAACATGTTTTTTTTTTCAAGTTGGTATTACATTCTCCAATATGATATGACATAAAGGAAAATATGATGTGACATAAAGCCAAATTTAGTTGAATGTGGGCACCTCCCAACCTCTCAAGTGACCCACCATTACTATACTCACCACACATTATTTATTTACTTTGTGATTCCTTACAAATGTATTTCTCTGTGCAATTTGGTATTATATATTCCAATATGATATGACATAAAGGTAAATGTAGGTGAATGTGGATATCCCATGCTCATGTGACTCGCCCTGAAGTGGTAGGGTGCATTATTTTTTTTCTCCTCAAAGAAAATCATAATTATTTCATCTTAATAGGAAATATAACAATTACATTTGGGGCATACATAGTTGCACCAACTATAATCAGAGTGTATCTTTTTAAAAATAAAAAAGTTAAAATTATCACGAGAGTTTCTCGTAGTGCTAGGGTCTTAGTCCTACTTAAACATAAACAAAAAAAAGACTAAAAGTTTGTCCCTCATAAACTTAACCAATGCATTGTTCTTCTTAAAATAAGTCGCATCCATCATTTACACAAACAAAGTCAAAAACTGAATATCCCAAACCAAGAATCCTAAAGTGAAAACCACATAGTGCATTATTCATTAAATGTGCACACTTCTTTACTGGAACTTGTTTTCTCTGCAAGTCCAGTATTATATATTTCAATATGATATGACAAAAGTGAACGTAGGTGAATGTGGGCACTGCCACCCTCATGTGAACCACTACCCACCTCTCAAGTGGCAAGGAACATAATTTATTTACTTACTTTGTGCTTCCTTACAAACTTGTTTTTATCAGCAAATTGGTATGTTATATTCCAATATGATATGACATCAAGGAAAATGTAGGTGAATGTGGACACCCTCCACCTGCATGTGACCCACCTTGAGAGGTGCCCACCTCTTAAGTGGCAAGCCACATTATTGACTTACTTTGTGCTTTCTTGAAAACCTATTTTTCTTTACAAATTAGTATTATATATTGTAATATAATATGAAAAGGAAAATGTAGGTGAACGTGAGCACACCCCACCCTCATGTGACCCACCTTTCATGTCATAGGGTGCATGTTATTTACTTTGTGCTTCTTTACAAATATGTTTTCTCCGTAACTTGTTATTTAATATTTTGATATGTTATTACAAGGAAAATGTAAAACCCCACCCTCATGTGATCCACCATGATAATGGCCACTGCACATTATTGACTTACTTTATGTTTCCTTACAAACTTGTTTTTCTCTATGAAAATGTAGGTGAATGTGGTCACCCCACCCTCATTATAAAACCACACATTATTAACTTATTTCATGCTTTCTTATAACTTTTTCTTTTACAAATTAGTACTATATATTCCAATATAATATGACATAAAAGAAAGTATTAATGTAGGCACCCCCAACTTGAAGTGATAGGGGACATTATTAATTTTCTTTCCAAAAAATAATAACAATTATTTCATTTTAGCAAGAAATATAACAATTAGTTTGAAATTTACATAGCTATACCAACTATGATTACTATGAATCTTTTCCAAAACATAAAATGATGAATTTGAACTTTTAATAACGTATTCCCGTATTTACAACAAACCAAACAGAATAAATCAACCTCCTCTAAAATTAACAATTATTTCATTTTAGCAAGAAATATAACAATTAGTTTGAAATTTACATAGCTATACTAACTATGATTACTATGAATCTTTTCCAAAACATAAAATGATGAATATGAACTTTTAATAATGTATTCCCATATTTATAACAAACCAAACAGAATAAATCAACCTCCTCTAAAATATTGTAAGTTAGCCTCATATATTAATGCTTTGTAAAATAAAATATAAATATAAATAAAAAAAATAGTAAAAATAACTTTAATCCATATCATTTTTAATTTAAAATGTTAAATTATATTTGTGTAAAAAACAACATTTTTCTATAATTATTTTATATTTATAAAAAAATATTAAAATACAATAAAATTAAAATAAAAGAAAAAAAATTTAATTAATTAATAAACACACTTAAAATGCAAATTACATGACACATATTAAACCATTATATATAAAGTAATATGTAAAAATGATTAAAAATGGTTTTATTAAAGCAAATATAACACATTATATACAAAGATCAATTTTAATAGTTTTTATTAAACCATTATATATAAAGTAATATGTAAAAATATTAAAAATGGTTTTATTAAAGCAAATATAACACATTATATACAAAGATCATTTTTAATAGTTTTAATAAAGTTTTTTTAAAGTCAACAATAAAGGAGATTGGTTTTATTGTGGTAACATTCCTCTCCAATGATCCTAAGCATAATTTGATAAGGCCGTCTACAATTGAATGATAACCTCAAAAATGGGTATGATCTTTAACTCCTTTTTAGTGGCTTTTAGCCACATGCTTATCTTTTTTTCCAAAACACTTCCATATAACTTGGTTAAAATAGGGCTAATAATAATAATCGAGGAATTGCTTTTATCTCAATTTTAGAAATAAGTATAATGAAACTTTGAGTCCAAGGCATAAAAAAAACCTCTCTTAGAGAAAAATAATAATTTTTTTCCTTAATTCTTATTTTAATATTATGATTTTTCATTTTGATTTATAAACATCACTTACATTATATATCTTAATCTTAAGCATATTAAATTCTAAAATAATATTTTAGAATAATAAAAACTTTTAAAATATATTTTATTGACGCACAGTATTTTCATTATCGTGAAAAATAAAACTTACATATAAATATTATAAATTTAAAAAATTAAAAAATCTTAAAAAAATAATTATAACTATTTATGAAAAATTTTAATATTAAAATATGATAAAATATAACATTTTCACATGATATAAAACCTAAAACCTCATTTGACGAAACCTCTATACATTGTTAAAAGATGACTCCTTTCATGCCACTTGTTGGGGACGAGCACTTCTCGATCAAATCACCAAAATTAAATTTTGAGAGTACATTCACATCTTTTAATAAATATTTTTGGAATTAAAAAAATATTATTTTCATATAATTTGTACTCTGATTACATTTTTTACAAAATCATTAATATAATTTGACGATATGTTCTCATCGATTAACAATGTTATGAAAGTTTTGTTGAATAATCGCTTGCTAATCCTAGATAAATTCATTAAAACATATTTCATAGATAAAATCATTAAAACATATTTTTTTTTTTGAAAAAAAAAATCCTTGTATTAATATTTCAAACAAGAAATAAAATACATATTTATTAGCCTCCAAACTCTATACCAAAACCTTAGTGACTAACTGTTTTTTTTTAACAGTCTTGCCTTAATATTACATTTTTATACGATCTTTTTGAATTAACAAAAACATTTTCATCATAAAATCTAAAACAAAAACTTAAACTAAACTTTTCTTAGTTCTTATACCAGTTTACAACAAAAATGAAGACAATTTTTTCACAAGCCTTTTTAACTATCAAAAATTCTTCTGAAAGAGTATTTTCTTCGTTATTAAACTCCCTATAAACATGGATAAAATAAATTTAATCAAAATCTCCTTTCATACCATGAATTCTATCCATGATAAACCTTAATAGCATATTAGTGATGTTGCTTTTACCATTTGTCCAATCTAGTACAAATTTAGAATCTCCCATAATTTGGATCATTTTCACCTTTTGTTCAAATACAACTTTGAGCAAGATCCATAATGCATAAAATTATACTCTATAATGGTGTCTAGCCAAACCTCATACTTAAGAGAAAAATGATGTGAACTTTTGAGAAAATTAAAATCATATATATAAATGAGCATTGATCAAATAAAAATAATGATTAATCATTTTAATTAAATTTTTTGGATGAGAAATTAAATTTTTCATCCAAAGAGTACCCACACTGCATATTTTTGGTAGACCGACAGTGAGATAATTTGGAACTAAGAAACACGTTCATGTATTTCAAGTTTATCTCAATCCAGTTTTATCAAAAGTATGCAGTTTGGCTACTTGTTGGATGTGGAATTTAATTCTACATCCAACAAGTGCCTAGACTTGAAATTTGAGTAAACCTATACGGACATAAGTCGAAAATATGATTAAAACTAGTTTTCTTTCTTTTTCTTTGAAAATTTATAACTATTATTTTATTATTTTCCCGACCCATTTTAGACCTCAAATTTCCCCTAATAGGCTTGGAAATATATTTTTATACTGAGAACAATTATAAAAAAGCTAAGTTCTGGTTTTAGGAAAAAGAAAAAAAAAAGTATCTTTAACACAATTTCTATCTAGTTGATTATATATAGTTATGATGTTTTGGGTTGTATTATTTCTAAATAAACTTGAAGGACAATCTAGCAAATTTAAAAACATTTTCTAATAAACAATATTAATTAAAAGCAATATTTTCTACCCTATCCTCCTTTTACATGTGGTCTTTCATCCATTGAGAGTAAGGCCATAATCGCGAACTTATTGTATAAACTAGATTTAAAGTGAAGAGAGAGAAAGAGAGAGACATCCAATAAAAAATTCAAACATAAGTAATCGTCACTCAAGGCTCAAGAGAAGGTGGACTAGGGATGTTACTTCTTCTTGGAAGATGGAAAAGAATGCCCTTTTGAATATCAACATCATCAATAATACTATTTCAAACATAGATCCAACTTAGTTTGGATCTGTTGAGCATCGATGGAGACACAAGAGCACAAATTGGTAGGTGCTTAAAAGATATAGGATTAAGATGGATCTACACTATTTTTTTTCTCTTATGATATGTATTATTTGCATTACATACATACATATATAGTTAATTAATGGTAAGTTATTAGTCTCTACCGAAGGCATAGAGGGACTATAGAGATCGATAATTCGTTGACTTCATATTAGTTTGTCCTTTGACCACAAATATTTGCATAATATCTATTGTTGGAACTAGGGAACTAAAAACATTGATTTTTATATAATAAAAAGTACCATATATGTCATGATCTGATTGGATAACATATTGGAGGTCTTATTGTTGGCTTCGCTATTCCCAATGTTTTATATGATAGCATATCCAATTTTTTTGATCATATACGGTCATTTTGAATCATATATTTTCTTATGCATTGGTCGAAGGTGGATTGATGCTAACATTAGTTCGAATGTTTGTCTTAGCATTTTCTGCTAGCTAAATTTATCCCAATGTTTGATATGTTAGCATATCCAAAGTTTTTGGATCATATACGGTCTCTCTGAGTTGTTATATTATGAAATAATATAATAAACGTGTTTTTGGTACTTAAGAGACCTGCCGCACTACATTCTTTCTTAAATGTTTACAGAGTAGTTCTGACATACTTAAATGTTTACCTAACAGGCTTCACAATGTTAAATGTTTACTTAGCAGGCACGTTACAATACATTTTCTTTCGTTTTTTTTTATATGCAATGTTCTCTGCAGTCAATGTGGGCAATATTGTTCTTTAGTGACATTGTTGGTTCACTGTTTCATGCTTGCTTCTTTCATGTTCATTGATTTCTTATTTTTCTGTTGGTCTGGTTGTAGTTTTCATGTTTGGGGTTCTGCAACCGCGATTGGAACTGCCCTTCTGTCGTTCCCCATTGACGGGTAGGTTTGGGTGCTGTGTTTATTTTCACTTGATGTTTGCAATTTGCAGGTGGAAAATTTGACTACTGGGGATGCCTGAGTCGAAATCCTCTTGCAAAACATCTTTGTATGTGAGGAGAAAATATAATATCCTTTTGCAATGCGTAACTTTTTATGTGATGGATGTAGGTTATGTGTCGAACATTGGCCTTTGGATGGTCCTCCCAGCTTTGAATTTTACCTAACAGGACTCACAGCCAGAACTATTTGGTTAACATATGTGTTGCAATACATTTTCATCCGAATTTTTTGATACAGTCTTGTGTGCAGTGAACTTGGCCAATATTGTTCTTCACCGACATTCTTGGTCGATTGGTTGGTGCTTGCTTCTTTGTTCAATGGATTTTGCTTATTGTTGTTTGATTCAACTTTGCATGGCTCAAGTCCTGCGACTGCGACTAGGCCTTTGGGTGCTTCTTAACTAGGTTGTTATTTGTTTATTACTCTTGTTTGCTTAAGCTTTGTGATGTTGGGGTGTTGCATCTACAGTTGGATCTGTTGTTACATTGTTTTACCTTTTGTTCTTCCGCTATATTATGTGTTTCTGTTTCTATACTTTGCCACATTTCTGTAGTTGTGGGTTCTTGGGGTGGCCAATTGACAAATCGTCATCTCCATCTATATCTTTACATCATGAGTCCGGTCGGCCGCTGTTCGTTTGCATATTTATCCAATTTCTTCTAAACTGGATTGTTTTTTCCTTTTTGTTCTTACCATCTATTATGTGTTTCTGGTTCTATACTTTGTCACGTTTTTGTGCTCATGGGTTCTTGATGTGGCGATCTGACAAATCGTCATATCCATCTATATCTTCACATCATGAGTCCGTCCGACCGTCATTCAGTTGCATACTTAGACAATTTTATGAACACGGGTTTGCGGATAGGTGTTATCGAACTATGGTAACTCGTGTTCGGGGCATACATCTTGCATCCAGAACTTTTGTTATCTACAATCGAACTATGGTGACTCTTGTTCGGGGTATAAATTTTGCACCCAAAACTTTCGTGCTCTACAATTCAACCTCGCACTCCTCGAACTCGCAACCCTGCCTCTACCTACGATGAGTCAATATGTCCGACCTTAGTTGAGTCTTCAAAGTTTTGCGGGTTCATACGTTCATGGGTTTGAAAAAGTTTAAAATCATTTTGTCTCTCCCCTCCATCCTCGCCACCTTCCACCCTTCCCAATGCACATTAATTATGCTTTCAAAAGTGACAACCGACCAGACAGGTTCGAAAAGATTGGATTTAATAAGTGGAAAGCTCAAGGACATCTTCCATTAAAATGCATAAACAGGAGAATATTATGGGATATGATAATTTTATTGCTTGCATTTTTGAATTTGCAAAAAAAAATTTGGTTATTTTATTTTTTTAAAGGCATCATCATAGTAACAGTGCAATATTGTACTACCACGCTGCCATCCATGAATGTGTCATCAACAGAGGTCTTGACGTTATATACCTCTTTAATATTGTGTATATGTTACATGTTGTCATATTTGAGAATCTGCTCGGATATGGGAATGGTATTACATGCTAATAGTCACTATTCAATGCACATATTGGAAAAGATTGGCATTAATAAGCGAAAAGATCGAGGGCATATACCATTAAGACGAATTAAACCAAAATCTATGGAAGATTATACTGTCATCCTCCAACGTTGCTTTTAAATACTTATTCCCATTTATCTCTATCATCAAAGAGTTGAGCTTTAGGGTGCCTTCGTTCTAATGTTCCTGGTAATGGACATGTAAGACAACTTAGAGGTGCCATTGAGGCCCAAATGAAAGAAGAGAGAATGGTTTTATGTGATGTGAGATTTGAGCCAAAAAAAAACTATGTTATCCAACAAAAACTCAGACAGGGAAGATAAACAAAAAACAAAAAAACAAGTATCTTCTAATTGGTGTTTTCCCTGTATTTGATGCTTTGGTTGGTTGAAAGTCCTTCCTGAAGATTTGTTTGTTGATCTTCTTTGTTTTCTTACTAGGAATTGGAAGGGATTTTCATGTCACCTAGAAAATGATCCTTGGTTGAAGTATATAGTTTCTTCCAACAGCACAGATTTGGCAAGTGTATCAAATTTTGCATATCACACAAGAATTTGTCTTCGTCAAAGGAGTCGCACTTACCGTGGCTTGCAAAATGGTCTGTAATATTTAGAAATGACGCGAAATATTACTCCATTCATGAATGTACTCAGAAGGAAATTATAGATTTGGATCGTCGTGGTTAAGAAAAACTGTATGGGTGGATAAAACGATATACTAAAATTACAAAAGTTTTTATTTCAAAGTTTGCTAAGTTACTTCTGGGTGTGGTAAAAGACTTGACATAAATCCATATTCTTTGTCAAAGTTTGTCCGTTGTCCTTTGGATGTAGTTACATACTCCACATACAATCAACTATCTATCGCTACTGCACATTTTTTATTTTACTACTCCTACGCATATAACTGGATTATGGACTTTGCAACACTTTATGAGGGTTATTTTATGCTACCACCTTCTGCAAGAAGTTTCTCGTGTTCGGGTAATGATTTGGTTTATGAAAATCACCTTTTACTACCACCTTCATGTAATCATCTTATTTCATTCTTTAGAAGAGACCTTAATGTAGTGGTGTGTTTCCCGATCTGTTTCCACCTAATGTCAATATTACTGTTGTTTCCCTTAATTTTTCCCTTGCTTTGGATAGGGAAAATGCATTTCTTCTGTTGCATTTGATGCGATATTTGAAAAAACAAAAAAAATGTTAAAATCATACAAATTTTTTTTTTAATATAGAACAATGTATTTTTTTAACAGACGGTTGTTCGAAAATTTTTAGGCGTTGTTTGGGGTTCACGTCATCCACTATGGAAATTGCATTAACAATGCAATGTCAAATAATATATGTCTGGCATTTGCCTAATGCCAAGGTCATTATTGCACAGAACACCCAATGTCCAAAGATTTATGGACTCAAAAAAACATTGTAGATTTCGTGAGAAAGCAACATTAAAGTCGTTGTTCTTTGCAAGTCTGGAAATCCTCCAGTTTAAGTGCTTTGACAATGACAACCCTGCTTTTTCACCACATTTTTGCACTGTAGTCAATAGCATTGTTACCATTTCCACCGCCAATGTCAATGTCCAAGGCCGAAGCTATCTGGAGCCTGGGGTCACTGCCTATGTGGATGCCTGAAGGTGAAAGTACCTGAAACCTGGGATCACGACTCCTTACACTTGACATTAATATTAGTGGTGATCGAAAGTTGATTGTATGTCGAGTCTGTTACTGCATCTAGAGCTCGCTCAACACTATTTGACATAGAAACTGGTTGTCTTTCAATTCTGTTTCAACTTTGGCATAAAATGTTCTGTGATTTTAGAATGTTGATTCAAATGCGCATACAGCTTCTCACGTTCGTTGGTATCCAATTTAATAATTTCCTACTGAGTGTATTCAGGCATGGAGTAATATTTTGCGTCACTTCCGAACATTTTATACCTTTTTGTGGGCCACCATGTCTGCCACCCCTACAACGAAAGATATATTCTGATGTGATCAACAACATTTGATACACTTTCCATACCTGTGTTGTCGGAAGAAGTCATGTATTTCGATAGAGGAACATTTTGCAGCTGGCTTGGATGTTCCTTCCAATTTACTGTAATAAAACAAAGAAGTTCAACATAAAAATCTTCAGGCAGGATTTTCAACCAAATAGATGATCGAATACAGGGAAAATAGTAGTCACAACATACTTGAATTTTTTTTTTTGTCTCACCTTTTGTTTCCTAACAAGATTTGTTTCCCCCAGAACTGACGTCACATCAAATGACTCCCTCGACTTTGAATTGGGACTGAATCACATTTCTAAGTTGTCTCGGATGTCAATGGTCAGGAACATTACAAGGAAGGCACCTTAAACCCCAAGTTTTCAATGGAAGATGGAAACTAACACTTAACAAAGAATGGAATGTTGAATAACCAACTAATGCAGGCAGGCCATATCTAGAAGAGACAAGCTATTCAAAAAACTGGGATAGATCTAGTTGGAAGCATCAATGAGGTCCAAGACCTGAAATTGATATTCAACTCATTGTTTTTTACGAATCAAGCATTTAATCGTCAAGAAGACTGTCAACAAGCTTCATTATTGTACATATTGTTTTTTGTTCAACGACAGGCCAAATCCCAGTCACTGTGGTAAATAATCTCAGCTGTATTTTGTAACCCATCTTATTTGAATATAGAATATTTGTGATTTTTTTTATATGGTGTTTTCCAATCTCTAGTATTTCTTTTCATTTTATTTTGTACCTTTTTCCTGTGTGTTGTTAAACATGAACAACGATATTTTCTTTCTGTTGCCCAATACTTCAATTTAAATAAAGGGTACTTTGTTTTTTCCTTACATTTTACATGGAAGAATAATTTGTCATAGGCCATCTTATGTGGCACCCACCCTATACTTGAAGAAATAAATTGGAGGACCCGTCCTGCTTTCATTCTTCTAGTCCCGTAAATAGAATGAGTTAATGACTATTACAACAAGTCAACTCAAGTGTTGATGTCATGTTCATGTTCAATATCTTGCATATATTGCAGCTTCTTCTATTTGATAATATATGTGCATATATACTAATATGAGTACTATTGGAATAAATATAAAAACTTTCTCTTGGCCAACACTTAGCCAATTATCTGGCCACCGGGTCCCGGGTTTGCGGTATCCAACACCTATGTCCCATGTTCTGTCATATACATCTTGCAGCCAAAGAAATTTTGTGATCTACAATTTATTCTTTTACTAGTGAGAACTCACCAGGGGTTCGAAAATATTGGCATTAATAAAGGAACAATAGATTTTCTTCTATGAGATACTTAGCCCTTTTCCCCTTTTCTTCTTCCCGTCTATTATCGCTTTCTGGTTATATACTTAGTCTCCTTTCTATGATCACAGGTTCCAAGGTTGGAGGGATGACATATCTTCATCTCCATCTATATCCTCACATGAGGAATCCAACCGACCATTGTTCCTTTCTATACTTAGCCAATTTGATGTCTATGGTTGTTGGGTTAGTGCTTCTGAACTTTGCTTCTTCTTGTTGCGTTATATAGATATTGCAATCAAAACTTTCATGGTTTCAACGAAATTTTCGAACCGAAAAACATCCTGCAAATTGGGAGATGATTTACATTTGAACCAGAAATAATCTGTTACTATATATTAATATGAATACTATTGAAATAAATATCAAAACTTTCTCTTGGCCAATACTTAGCCAATTATCTAGCCACTAGGTCCCGGGTTCACAGTATCCAACCCCTATGTCCCTTGTTCCTTTATATACATCTTGCAGCCAAAGAACTTCCATGATCTGCAATTTACGCTTTTACTAGTGACAACTCAACAGGGGTTCGAAAAGATTGGCATTAATAAATAAAAAATCGATTTTCTACTGTGAGATACTTATCCCTTTTCCCCTTTTCTTCTTCATGTCCATTATCGTTTTCTAGTTATATACTTAGTCGCCTCTCTATGATCATGGGTTCCAAGGTTGGCGAGATAACATATCTTCATCTCCATCTATATCCTCACATGACGAATCCAACCAACCATTGTTCCTTTCCATACTTAGCCAATTTTGTGGCCGCAGTTGCCCGATTGGCTCATACAAAATATCCTTTTCTTCTTCCCATCCATTATCACTTTCTAGTTATATACTTAGTTATTCTTCTATGATCGTCGGTTCCAGGGTTGGCGGGCTGGCATATCTTCATCTCCATCTATATCCTCACATGATGAATCTGACCGACCACTTTTCCTTTCCATACTTAGCCAATTTTATGGTCGCGGTTGTCAGGTTGGAACTTACGAACTTGGTTGCTTATTGTTCTATGATATACATCTTTCACTCAAAACTTTTGTGATCTACAATTCCACCGTGGACTCCTAGAATACATTAACTTTGCTCAAAGTATCTTTTTCTACCTTCCATACCCACTAACTTCGCATCCTTCCTAATATACATTAACTATGATCTTACTAGTGATAATTGAACACACTGGTATGAAAGAATTGACACCCAATCCTCCACCATATACAAATTGACTACCAGACTCTGACATCGTCCCCTCTTCCGTGTTACACATTATGCACTCAAATGTTCCTAGAAATAAAATTTGGTTGTCGGGGCCTCGCGCCTTCTAGGGATAACTTGTCACCCTATTTTGGATCCTCGCATTGGCGGGTTTATGAAATCTCCAACTCCTAGTCATTGTTTCTTGTTCTGCCCATCCTCGTACTTCTTTCTAGATATGCAACACCAAAGGTTTAATACTAAAATGCCATCATGCAACAACCATAAATATATTCATTAATAAGAAAAAGTCTCGAGAACCAACCATCCCTACATAACTTATCTAGAAACATGCAAAGAAGATCTTGCCAGGTAATGGCAAAGCTATTACAAATTTCAATATATTAGCGAAAACAAGTCTCGACCAGTGATTCCCTATTCCATACTTGGACACTTTTTCGATTGCGAGTTCCCGGATTGATGGCCTCAAAATTGTGTTTCGAATATTGCGCGAGTTGAAAACAGTGCCCGAAGTTTCACAATATACAATTTGTCTGCTGGAATGCCCCGTCACGATCTCAGTCGTTCGTCGTTTTTTCCTTCCTATTTCTTATGGATTTCAACGAAATTTGTGAAGCGAACAGGATCCTACAAATTGGAAAATGATATGCATTTGGACCAGAAATAATCTATTAATATATATTAATATGAATACTATTGAAATAAATATAAACACTTTCTCTTAATTTTTCCTATTTTCTCCCCCTCTATTATCCCTTTGTGGTTCTACATTTAGTCACATCTATATGATCACGGCCTCCTGGATTCACAAATTGGAAACACTTTATCTATATATTCACACCATGAGCCCGACCGACCGCGGTCCCTTTCAATAATTAGCCAATTATCTAATCACCAAGTCCCGGGTTTGCAGTATCCCCTGTTTCGTCATATACATTTTGCACCCAAAGAACTTCTGTGATCTGCAATTTATGCTTTTACTAGTGAGAACTCACCAGGGGTTTGAAAAGATTGGCAATAATAAACGAAAAATAGATGTTCTTCTGTGAGATACTTAGCCCTTTTTCCCTTTTCTTCTTCCCGTGTATTATCGCTTTCTTCTATGAGATACTTAGCCCTTTTCCCCTTTTCTTCTTCCCATGTATTATCGCTTTTTGGTTATATACTTAGTCGCCTTTCAATGATCACGGGTTACAGTGTTGGCGGGTTGACATATCTTCATCTCCATCTATATCCTCGCATGACGAATCCGACCGACCACTATTCCTTTCCATACTTAGCCAATTTTATGGTCGCGATTGTCGGGTTGGCGCTTTCGAACTCTGTTGATTCTTGTTTCATGATATACATCTTGCACTAAAAACTTCTGTGATCTACAATTCCACCGCAGACTCCTTCGCCCTTTTTCCCTTTTCTTCTTCCCGTGTATTATCACTTCCTGGTTATATACATAGTCACCTTTCTATGATCACGGGTTCCAGTGTTGGCGGGATAACATATCTTCATCTCCATCTATATCCTCACATGACGAATCCGACCTACCATTGTTCCTTTACATACTTAGCCAATTTTATGGTAGCGATTGTCAGGTCGGTGCTTTCAAACTCTGTTGCTTCTTGTTCCGTGATATACATCTTGCACTCAAAACTTCCATGATCTACAATTCCACTACAGACTCCTCAAACTAGCAAGCTTCACTCTACCACGGTTCACAAATGTTTGTAAGTATCTGTCGCTGCCTTCCATCCCCACTAACTTCCCATCCTTCCTACTATACATTAATTATGCTCTTACTAGTGACAACTGAACCACACTGGTATGAAACAATTGACATCTGGTCCTCCGCCATATTCAAATTGACTACTGGATTCCGACATTCTCCCCTCTTCCGTGTTACAGATTATGCATTCAAATGTTCTCAGTGATACAATTTGACCCGTTAATGCTCTGTAAATTTCCTAGAGGTTGTCATAAGAGAAGAAATCTACGGGAGGTAACTTTATCCAACCACTTCGAAGCTGGGATCTAGCCCTACCAGCTTCAGAGAGGGATCTCTCTGTATGATTTAGATATGTTTCAAATTTAAAATATTAGGCTAGGTAAATAAAATATGTTTGTTTTGTTTGTTGTCATTTTTGTTGGGTTGGCTGAGAGAGATTTACACATCCATTGGGCTATGGGGTCTGTATCATGAAATGAAATCTAACCAGAAAACAAAGAAACCTTTCACATGGCGAGATAATGTAATCGTTGGATTCTTTTAGCAGCATAAATGAGGAATAGCAGAAAAGATGAGAAAGTCAATTACAACAAAGAAGCAGATAAGCATTTCTTTATTGTAAAATCAGAAGATGAAACACTAAAATCTTTTAAAGTCATAAATAGGGTATACAAAGATAAATCCTGCAACGTTCGTTACTTTCAAAGATTAGATTTAGAAAACAGTGCGATAACTAAGCGAGAATAACATTTAACTTAGAAAGGAAAACTTCACCAATGAGTACACGCAAGAATCCAGTGGAAATGCCTCTTTGTATTAATGGAAGATCTCTTGAAAAATATTACAGTCTGGTAGCTCGCAAGGCATAAAGATTAACCCTCAATACTTCAAAAAGTGAACTATTTATACCCCAAAATTACAAACGATCATGTCATTAAAGATCAGGACGTGGTAAATCTATTTTTAGCTTAACTAACTTAACAAATTACAAAAATCTAGGAAACTGTTTGATGATGTGTCGAAACTTCATGCTGTTTTCTGGGTGAACCGTTGGTGAGGCCTCTGCACGACCTCATCTGACTAGATAGTTGACTAGGCTGGGACAGCTCATCGACTACTCAATCAAGTTGCAAAGCTCTTCCCATCAAAGATGACTGGGAACACTGACTTTGAGTAACCTTCGATAGACTTCATCCATCTCTGTGTACTTGGAAAAAGTAGGCTTGATGATGAAGATGTACCGGATCTCATGTTGTATGCTGATGTCCAACTATAATGCATCTAGGAATGCCTTGCCAGTGATACTGCCTTGAATTCCTAAAAATTTTGAACTATCCTTAGCCACCTCTGCTAGACTCTTTTTGTAATCGGGGAGAGTCATCAATTTGTCATTTATCACCTTCAAACTAGGAAGACCCTTCTTCTATAGAGCCTCAATCTTGCTGAAAAACCTTTGCACCCCTTGGTCCATAGCCTGAAACTTTTCTTCTAGCTATAGCATCAGTCCTCTCTTGGTCAGGACTCTCTTGACCTCAAGGATGGTCTCCGTTCTATCCTCAATTCTCAGATCTTTCAGCTCCTCTCTGGTTTTAGAATTCAGGAATTTGATGATTTCATTAGCCTTTGTGGACATTTCTCCCAGTTCTGATCTAATATTCTCGATGGCTTGTTTACTTCTTTGTACCAATTCATTTTTCTCAAACATAATTTGTATCATTGGCCATATTTCATTCATAGACTTGGTGATGTCTGTCCAGACACTTTCTTTGACTTCAACCAATGTTTTACCTGCCACTGTTTGTTTCCGGAGTTGTTGTAACTCTTGTTTGAGCTGATTTGACACGTTTTTCTTTGGAGTAGCTGGTTTGGTAAGAAGATTTGAGTTCCTGGAGGTTCTCAATCTCCTTTTTAAGCTTGCTAATCTCTGTTTTCTGCAGATTCATCTCTTCCATAGACTTAGCCAGTTCAACAGTATTTTCCAAAGACGTCAGTAGGTTTGCCGATGGAATTTCTGCTAGTGATGTCGTGCTCACTCCTGAGAGTGGAACTGCACTCAATGGAATGACTTCCATCAGTTTTGACTGTTCTTTCTCTTTCACTAGATTCTCCATTTCAACTTCCATTTCTTTCAATTGTGCATTCTACTCCATGATCAACTTAAGCATCTCATCTTTTTCTCCTTCTGTCTTCGCTATTTCCTTTTCCTGTGAGTCTATTGTTGGTGGCAGCTTCAATTGTTTCCTCAAAGATGCTATGTTGGCATTTTTCTTCTTGATCATCTCCTCGACTGCTTTCACATTCGAGGGAACATACCCGATCTTGAGGACCAGTTCCTCCAATGTCTTAATCCTGTTATCCTTGGCAAAGGATGATATTTTCTCCAACTTCAATTGCGTCTGGACGTTATTCAGAGACACTTGTAACCTGGAGGTAGTAGTGGAAGCATGTGCCAACGTGGAGAAAACCATTTCTCCAGTTTGCCTGTGCAGATCCATTTGATCAGCTGGATGCACGTCCTTAGTCTAGAATTCAAAAGTTGCCCTTTTGTAATTGGTGATTACCTTTGGGTCTGGCACCTGTGCTTGGAGAAATGCCATGTGCATTCTACCCTTCTCAGTGTCGAATGTCGATAGCAGCCTATGTTGTGCAGTCGACGTCTGCTTCCAGAACTGGGCGTATGTGCTGCTAGTTAGAGTCTGATTCTTTTTCTTGATCAAATCGTATTTCTCAAAGATACTCAGCTTCGGTCCTGTCTTGCCTGGCTGGTTTTTTGGTGGAGTATCTGTAGGCTTCTTTGGAAATACTGAGGTTATGATCTTCTTGTTTCTTGTACAGAGGAGCAACTGATCAACCTCCATCATTGTAGTGGATGGAATTGCCTTTTCTCCAGCCGGGTCAGGAGCCGGACTGGCTTTTGGCCTCTTGGTATGTAGTCAAAATTCTTCAGATGATACTTCGGTGACAGGAGGTGACAGATCCTTCCTAGGCATTTTCTCCTTTGGAGCCTATGGTGTGGTCGTCTGTGATACAGTGACCAGGAGGTCCTGTTGTTCTGTCTCAACCAAAGTATTTGGCTCCCATTCTGTCTAGTTGGAAAATTTTTCTACCTCAGGCCTAGATATGTGAACATACGGGATATTCTTGTTTTTTATCCTCATTTCAAAAATTATCCCGCATGGATCATAGTGCCATGTGAAACTAACAAAGAATTTCATTTCCTTTAGCAGTCTGTCTGCTTCCTCCCCAGTGCCTCGACTGTTGCAGATGAAAGACCCAATCTTCCCTTTGATTCTGAGTTGTTGCTTCTTCTTCAAAGACACAAACTGTATATCGTCCGAGTTTATCATCTGCCTTATGTATTCCAAGGCAAAAATTCTAACAGGTAAGTACTTAGGTAATTTATATGGGGCCAAATCGCACCCATAGACTCTGATCTCAGTATGATTTTGGTATAGGTACCAATCACCAGTATTTGTATGGTTCGAGAGATGTAGTATCCTCTGAACTTCATCATTAATTCTGGGTTTGGGTCTGCCGCTGAGCATACTCACCACCGGGTGGTAGAACTGCTCGATGAACTTCTTGAAACTAAATTTCATGGAGTTATGTCTGAGCAAAGAAGTCCATGATGTTACTGCCTGGGGTCTACCATCTTCATCCATCTTCTTCATAGAAAAAGAAAATTTGTCCACTTGGAATAAAACGAACAGGTATGCCAATATTGAAGAATACCAGAACATGCCTTCTGTGGTGAAATTTATGAATTTCTCGTGAATGTTGTTAGCCAGGAATGTGTTGAAGTCTAACTGTGTAGTGGGTTTCTCATCAGTGGAGAAAATAGACAGGAATCCCAAAATGGGTTCATCTACCCATTGATCTGAAAAATAACCAAGCAAGGTGCAAAGTGACGTGATGACCTGGTTTCCTTTTATTGAGAATAGGGAGGAAGGATAAGGTGAGTTTTTAGTGGGGAGCTGAGTGGATTGTGGAAGAAAAAGCTCAAAAATCTAAGCTCTTTGAGGAAAAGATAGTTTCTGGTATATCTTTGTGATGATTTTGAGGTTAAACGGTGAGGCGAAGTCGGCTCGGGATATTTGCATCAATTGGTCGATGGTTTCTGGCGTGATGAGGAAAAGAATTTCTCTGGACGAGGACATGATGGCTCTTTTCTCAAGGATATAGTGGGCTTGGCATGATGAGGAAAAGACTTGTCCACCGTAGATCTGGGTGCGAACATCTGATTCGTTGATACATGAGCGGTGCATAAATGTGAGCGCGAAAGTGTATGCACCCAGAGAACTTAGGATAAGTTCATATCGTGGGTTTTCCCAAGCTTTCACATGTTTATATGACCAAGGGGTCAGACAACCAACCTTTTAAGCATCCAAGACATGGTCCAACATTGATCATCGAGCTGGTTTTATTGAAATAAAGAAAACTACCCTATGTTCTAACCTAATTTCCTATGACAATTAGCCCAGATCAAATTGTTGGACTAAGAACCTAATCTATCCTGGGGCTATCTGACCAAGATTAGGCAGTCTGGCCAGATTTATTCACTAACTAACCTAGATCACTTGGCTAAGATTAAACATTTTAGCCAAGCTTATTCACTATTCCTATCAACATCAATTTAAAAGAACTTGGCCATGCTTGAAAGGTATGGACCAAGTCACTGTTATTGCATGGGGCTCTATTGAATTTATTTTATGCCCTCTTTTATTCTTTTTATTTTTTGTTTCTTTTTCTTTTTTTTTTAAATTATTTGCAGAATGAAAAATCATTTGACAAACAAAAACACTAAAGAGATAACATTTCAGTCACCAGTTGATCCTATAAATTATAGGGTTATAATAGCGGCTCCACCTGGGGATGGTACTCTCCTTGTGAAGTTCCAAGAATCATGTTTCCTGATGTTCTGAAACTTTCTCCATAGTCACCTTTGTTGTTTGATTGGTTTTATTTCAAAAAATTGGAAGACAATGTTCAGTGGCTTAGGGCCTTCTCTCTGGGCTTCAACCATCTGACCAAAGTTAATCACTCAGAAATTCGTAAGAAAAATGAAAATGGTTTGTACAATGGAAAGTGTAACTTCAGGTCCCTACTGAGGCGGTGAATAATGCTTCAACATTCTGCCATTTACAGGTCCTGGAAAATCAGTCCCATCACTGTTGTTGAGCAAGAAGGTGTTATTCCCTTTGAATGCTTGAATCATGTATGGTCCCTTCCATAGACTGTCGAATTTTCCATGCTTTCCCTTGTCTTCATTTCGGGAATCCCATCTCAGCACCAAGTCACCTAGCTCAAAATCATCTTCCTTGGTTCTTTTGTCAAAAATCTTCTTAATGCTTTCTTGGACTACCTGAGTCTTGTTGTATACTTCTTCCCTGGACTACTGTAAATGGATCATTTGGTTTATCCTTCTTTGGGAGTCATTCAGCTTGGATTTCATGTCTTGCAGCAATTTCATGATAGGAACTCCTAAAGAAGTGGGAAAGACTGCTTCTGTGCCATAGACCAACTGATATGGTGACATACCGATTGACCTTTTGGTGGTCAGTCTGTCGGCCCAAAGTGCGAAAACCAACTTGTTATGCCACGAATTCTTGTTTTCTTGAAAAGACTTGATAATGTTTACTAGGGTTTTATTTGATGATTCTGCCAGCCCATTTCCCTGAGGGTAGTAAATTGTGGAATGTCCCAAACCAATATGATACTGGTTGTAGAAATCTATGATTTTCTTAGATCGAAAAGAAACTGCATTGTCAGTTATAATATTTCTAGGACATCCAAAATGGGACAAGATATTATTTTCAAGAAATTTAATAATGACAGAATCAATAGCTTGCCTACTTGGTACTGCTTCGATCCATTTTGTAAAATAATCCATGGCAGTAAGAATCCACCTGTGCTGGCCCGAATAAGGAGGATGTATTTCTCCGATGAATTCTAATCCCCATTGCTGGAAAGGGGCCTCAACGGAGATTGGTTTCAGGGGTAGAGGAAGAAGTTTCCTTTTGCCTTCGAACAACTGACATTTATGACACAAAGTCACTTTATGATGCACATCAATGAATAGCGTTGGCCAATAGAATCCAACTCTAAGGATTTTATTAGCTGTGGTCTTCCATCTCAGATGACCACCAAAGTCGCCTGCATGAAAATCCTGCAATACTTTGTCAGCTTCATCCTTCAATAGACAATTTAACAAAATACCCCCAGGATCTTTCCAATACAGATTGCCTTCTAGAATGAAAATTTTTTAATGCTTTCAATTTCAAAAACCTAGCTTTAGTTTTGGTCAGACCAGGGGGAGCTTGTCAATTATGTAAAACAAATATCAGGTCTGTGTACCATGGAGAGTTGAGAAATACTTATCTCATGCTTGGAGTCGCCTGCTCACCCTGTTCATCTACTACAACTAAGAAATTAATGTCAAGAGCATGGAAATTTGATTCATCCTTTAACTTTGTTAGACCTTGACCTTTGATCAATTTAGTAGGCTTAATCTCTATGTCATACTCTAGAATGATAGCAATCCATTTTCCTCTTTGGCCGTTCGGATTGTCCTAGGTTAAAATGTCTTTTACTACCGCATTCAGAACATATGCAATGGTGTGGGAATGGAGAATGTATACTCTAAAATATTTTCTGGCTTTCACCAAGGCAAAAGCTTGTTTCTCCATTATTTTATAATTCAAAGCAACATCTCTTAAGGATTTACTGAAAAAGGCTATGGGTTTTTCATACCCTTCGTTGTTTTTCTGTAGTAATAAAGCTGCAATGGTATGTTCAGAGGCGAAAGAAAAAAGATAAAAATCTTTGGTGAAGTCAGGACCGATCAAGACTGGAGCCTGCATGAGTGCACATTTGACTTGTTCAAAAGACTTCCTGGAATCGGTGTCCCATTTTATTTTTGTGTCCTTTTTTAACATGTTTGTGATGTTCCTGAGAAGCTCGGCCAGGTTGGGTATGAATCTTCGTAGAAAGTTTATTTTTCCGATAAAAGACTATAAATCTTTGATATTTCTTGGGTGTTCTAATTTCTGAATGGCCTCGATTCTGCTAGGGTCTATCTTAATTCCATCCTTAGAGATTATGTGACCTAGAAGTTTACCTTCCTCTAATCCGAAAAGGCTCTTCTTAGGATTCAAAGAAATCCCAAATTTCCTGCATTTCCCAAAAGCTCATCTGAGATGTCATAAGTGCTCGTCATTAGATTGGGAAAACATAGTTATGTCGTCCAGATAGATGACAATAAATTTGTCGAGTTCTTCCACAAAAGTTATGTCCATCACTCTCTGGAAATTGGCCCCTGCGTTTATCAACCCGAAAGGCATTTTCACATACATGAAAGTACCCCATGGTGTTGTGAAAGCGGTTTTCTCTTGGTCATCTGGGTGAACAAGGACCTGATTATAACCCGAGAACCCATCCAGTAAAGAGATTCAACTGGATCCGACTACCCTTTGTAATATGTGGTCCATTTTTGGCAATGGGTAATTGTCCTTCAGAGAGACCTTATTCAGATTTCAGAAATTGATGCAAAGCCTGATTTCTCCAGATTTCTTTCGTGTTGGGACCAAATTTGAAACCCATTGGGAAAATCGTAACGGGACTATGATTTTAGCATCATACATTTTTTTTATTTCTTTTTCTATCAGGGGAAGTAGCTTGGGATTGATACTCCTAAGTTTCTGTCTAAAAGGTTTTTGATCTTCTTTTATTGGAATCCTATGTTGTATGATGCTGGTGTCATAATATTTCTCCTCGTAACCCCAGGCAAATACGTCTGAATATTCCTTGAAAAGCTCAATGTATTTGAGTTTCTGCTCAGGGAGTAATGATTTGGAAAGTTTCACCATCTTAGGTTTCTCTTCTATCCCTATATTACAATCTTCTACTTCTTGACCACTGGCTTCAATTTTCGGTTTTTTAGCTACATCATTAAAATCAAATAGGTCTTCTAAAGGAACTAAACCCCTAGGTAAAACATTACTTTTTAAATGAAAAACATCAACTTCTATCTCATCCTCACCTAACTCTCCTGAATCTATCTTATTACACTATCATTTCCAAAATCAGGTCTTTTTACATTTTCATATTCATTTTCTAAGTCTATGTTTGTACACTCTAAATCATTTTTACATTGTAGAAAATCTTCAATTTGATCATCATTACCAAATACCTGCCAGTATCTGATGTTGTCTGGAACAGTTGGTCTGCAGTTCACCTCCACCATGTATGGGCGAGTGGAACGAAAAGGTATCTTGCATGTGGCTGCTGACGTAGCTAACCGATCTGCTAAAATATTCTATCCCCTAGGCATCACTTGCAAATCAACTTCAGTGAAACATTTAAGGGTGTCCAGAACAACATTCCTTTAAGCTCTAAGATGGGGATGTTTTGTTGCATACTCACCTTTAATTTGTTTGATAATTAATTCGGAATCTCCCCTTACCATGATCTGTTTGGCACCAACCTTCTTCAATAGTTTAAGACCGAGCATCAAAGCTTCGTACTCAACTATGTTGTTAGTGCATTGAAAATTAAGTTTGTAAGAATGGTTTTCCGAATACTTGGATCTGTGATTGTGCAACCAAAATCCTACTCCAGCTCCTTCTTTTCTTACGGCTCCATCAAATTCCATGCTCCAGAAATCTACTAGCAATTCTTCAGTTATCACATTTTTCTTTCTTTCTGCCTCGGTGATTTCTTGGTCTTCGTCCGGACTAGATGTATCTTCTTCCAGCTGAGTGATTTGTTCTTCTGTATCGCCGTCGTTATATAGTATAAAGGAATCTAGGTCAGAATGTACAGAGTACAGAGGATATTTATGCAGTTTTTCTTGGCTGCTAACCATGTATTTCATCAATGTTTCTTTGTATAGTCTTCTTTGTTGCCCAAAAACTGGGACAGTGGCATACGACATATCCAACTACAAAGTACCTTTCAACTTGGCCCCCCAAGACCGGGACAACAACATACCATATTTTGGGGGAACGTCTGCAACCACAACATCCATGACCATGCTTTTTGCGGGAATCTGAACCAGGGTGATACACAGATCCTTGATCAAACTTTACTGGAGTCAAAAGAGTGTAAGTCCTTGTAAGGTCTGGTAACCTCAAGTCCCAGTTTTTCCATCACTTCTTTAGGCATCAGATTATGGGAAGCACCCGAATCTAACATAGCATTATGCAGAATCAGGTCGTGTATATTAAGGCTGATGTAAAAAGGAGCGACAACACCATTATCGGTCTGACCATCCACTTCAGGTCGGAACAGGAGTTCAGGTTGATCATCTATAAGGTTTACGGTATCTGAATGATTCGTTGATCCAACAGTTAAGGCCTTCGTGCCTATATTAGTTTCAATGCTCAGTGCTTTGATCACCTGTGATCGATAAGCGTCTTTGCTCATCAACTCGTAAATGGGAATGGGAATTTTTACTTTGGTTAATTCCCCTTCGAGGTTGAAAGGTGTAGGTGTTCTGATTTGGCTCAGCAATTCCAATTTTTCCACCACACTCTTCTGGCCAGAAGTATTTGGTGGGTTAATTGATGAAACCTCAGTGTGCTATGATCTTTTCAAAATAGTAAGGTTTCTTTTTGCTGGAACGTCAGCATTACCTTTCTCAGGGCTCTTCTCCGCAGAAGGCTCAGGGGCCTTTTTGGTTTCAACTATCTTCTTCGTTTTGGTCACCTTTTTTGGAGAACTTTCGTCTGTCTTTTTACTTCGCAGATTGTACTGCCGGTGTACCTCCAAAATAGAATTTTCAAATGCCTGCTCTTCGGCGTCTTCAGCTTCTTCACTTACCTTTGTTTGAGAGAGAAAAAAAAGTTCTTGCTCTTTCTGGGTAAGGAAAATAGCTTCGTTATCATGAATGCCCATGAGGTTTATGTGAGTATCCTCCAGTTCTTCAATTAATTCTTCTCCTTCATCGGCATAATTTTCTTGTAGGGGTGGTCTGATCTGTTGATCAGGACCTCTTTGTTCCCTTTGATCCCTAGGATCTCTCTGCCTAATTTGAGGAGGGTTTCTTCTGAAGTTAGGATTCTGAATTTGAGGAGCTGGTGAGTTTTCTCTAGAAGGGTTTCTTTCGGATACAGTGAGTCTCTCCATCATTCTTTCCATTGCTCTGGCTAAGGAATCCAATTTGGAATCGAAAGTTGATGTGGAAGGTTCCTCTTTGATTGTGACTCTCCTTTATGTCCTCTGTCGTGCCCTTTTTGCCTACAGGTTGGCCTCCACACATATTGCACTTTTCTGCATGTCCTCCAGGGTGGTGGAGTTTCTTTCCCTTAATTGGTATGACACATTGACATCAAAACCATCAGGGAATTTTATCCATGCTAAACCTTGTGGAGGTTTAATATCGGTTGGAATTGCATTATACAAGTTATTGAAATGGGTGCAGTAATCTTGTACTATCTCACCTTGATTTCTTCTGATGTTTTCGTATTCTGACAAGATTTGGAGAGGATTTTTCTTTACCTCCCATCTGTCTAGAAAACTTCTTTGAAATGCGGTAAGTTCGAGCACTGAGGCAACACTTAAACCTTTATACCATTTCTTAACGTCACCCGTCAAACTTTGCGCAAACAATTTCATTTGAACGTCAGCCCCATCTACTTCATGCAGGTCAAAATAATCATTCATTTTATCAACGTGTTGTTGGGTGCTCAAGGGTCCTGTTCCATCAAACCGTGGAAGTCTCATTTGATATTCATGGGGCATAGCATGAAGGGGTGCGACCAACACCAAGGGAGCATATTTGGCTGCCATGATAGGTAGAGGAGGCGGGACGACCACCTGGGTGATAGGTGGGGTGGTGACAGAAGATGAGGATGAGGAGGGGCTAGCTGGCACAGAGTGAGTGGTTTGAGGTTTAGCAGTGGGAGATAGAACTTCAGGGGTCTGGGGTTGCAAGATGGTTGGGTCTAGGATGGTCTCAGCCACAAAGCTATCAGATTTCAGTTTGAACAGGCTTTGTTCGAAAAGGATGTCAAAGTCAAGATATTGAAGGGCAACAAGATCTTCTGGAAGAGAAGGGGACCTCTGAAGGGGATTATGACTTACTGAACCTTCTGCAATGGTCTTTTTCCTGAGTAATTTTTCTGGATTATCAGTTGCTATTGCAGGTTCTGGGTCTAGGTGAGATCGAGTATAATATCTTTTGGGAGCCAGATTTCCTTTTGATTTATATATATATACTTTTAGTTTTATGAATCCGAAAATAATATGTGCAAGTTTTTAACAACCTCTAAACATTATTTCTTTCTCAGATTTGCAATTTTTCAGAGATAAACTTTTCTTCCAGGGAAAAGAAAATGTGAGGTTAAAAATTTGTTCAGCTCCATCCCTAGTGGAGTCGCCACTATGTTAACACTCTATAAATTTCTTAGAGGTTGTCATAAAAGAAGAAATCTATGGGAGGTAACTTTATCCAACCACTTCAAAGTTGGGATCTATCCCTACCAGCTTCAGAGAGGGATCTCTCTGTATGATTTAGATATGTTTCAAATTTAAAATATTAGGCTAGGTAAATAAAATATGTTTGTTTTGTTTGTTGTCATTTTCATTGGGTTGGATGAGAGAGCTTTACACATCCATTGGACTATGGGGTCTATATCATGAAATGAAATCTAACCAGAAAACAAAGAAACTTTTCACAGGGTGAGATAATATAATCGTTGGATTCTTTTAGCAGCATAAATGAGGAATAGCAGAAAAGACGAGAAAGTCAATTCCAACAAAGAAGCAGTTAAGAATTTCTTTATTGTAAAATCAGAAGATGAAACACTAAAATCTTTTAAAGTCAGAAACAGGGTATACAAAGATAAATCCTGCAACGTTCATTACTTTCAAAGATTAGATTTAGAAAATAGTGCGATAACTAAGCAAGAATAACATTTAACTTAGAAAGGAAAACTTCACCAATGAGTACACACAAGAATCCTGTGG